>CALSCQ010002884.1:0-16223 GCA_943704525.1 Pigoraptor vietnamica | reverse complement strand
TTCAAAAAGTCGAAGATCGAACTTCCCCGCTGCGCCACTGCAGTCACCCGGGTTATTTCTGTCTCTCCACGGACCCTATTTCAGGCGCTGGGTCACGTGGCCTGGTAGCAGCCGCTTTGGCTCGCTACAAGTGTCACAAAGTGGCTACACCTCAAAGTCGTACCAAAACGGGAAGTCCTTTTCAAATACGTACTATAAATAGCTAAGATATTGTCCGGACATTTGTAGGTGTCGACAAACGACCTCTCTACTTCCTATAAAGTAAATAAACGTAAATAAATATACAATGATAGTTATGAGGGTATTTATATTACCAAAAGTAGATATCAAGTAATTATTATAACCAAATAAAGTTAAAAGGCTTTCCATAGCAACAAGCGGACACTAGCACGAGTGTCATTGGGTGCCAGACACAAAGATGCGCCGGATGGTTTTCTTTGCATGACAGTCGCCCCTCCTTCAACGTTCGCCACGCCGCGTGTAGGTCCCGTCTCAGTCCTCACAGACACAGAGAGATGCCCCTACAACCGAAGTGAGTGCTAGCCTGCGAGTTCTCGCATCGGCCCCATGGACTCCGCCGACCGTCAGCGCCGCGTGTCGGCGGTGGCTCGCGCGGGCTTGATGGATGTCTCGGATCGGCAGAGGGGGTCACGCGACTCCATGAACTCTACAAGGGCGAACGAAGGGCTGGAAAGCAGCGGGCATTCGCGCGGGAATGTCATACGACAGCACTTTAGGCAGCTGCGGGGGATCCGCCCGTTGTTTCTTAAAAAGGGCGGTGTCGCAACGCCCGAGCGGAAAGTGAGCGCAAGGGGAGGTGAGTCAGTGGCACGTACGCCATGTGTATGCCTCTTAGATTTCAACGCAGTGCTATTGTTGTGGGCTACATGACAGACAGGCACGATGTGCGAGTGTTGGACTGCCTCTTGGTGTCTCGCTGCACTTCCCCCATATGCAAACGTGCCGCCTCTGTCCTCACGCAACAGACATGTCGCCCGTCTCGCGTTCCTCGCGCAAAGCCGAGCCGCTTTGGCCAGAGGCGATTCTTCCGAACACGACGACCTTCATGCACAGGGGCGGCAACCCGACCTCGCGTCGCCACGGGGACTTTGGATGGAAGAACGTCTCTGTCTTTGTGTCGTCGACGTTTGTGGACATGCACGCGGAGAGGGATCTCATCACGGGCCTGGCGTTGCGGCGGGCCGAGCGGCGGCTGCAGGATGACGGATACAAGGTTCGTATCCGCGACATCGATCTCCGGTGGGGGATTACTGGGAAGGAGAGCGAGGCTGGTCTGGCAGCGGAGATCTGCTTGGAACTAGTGACGCGGTGCAGGCCGTTCTTCGTGGGACTTCTCGGGCGAAGGTGCGTCGGTGGTGGTATCGGAATTGGCTCAAACCTCTCGCCACTCTCTCTTAGACACACACACACACACACACACACACACACACACACACACACACACACACACGCGCGCGCGCGCGCGCACATACACATTCACGCACAGTCTGTCTAAGTTACACGCACTCAAGTACACACGCATGCACACGCGCACGAATGCACTTGCTTAGACTCTTGTGCACGCATTGTAGGTACGGCTATCAGCCGGGGAGTTCGAACGGGCGCCCTTACGGCATCAACACGTCTGTTCCCCTCTTCCACTGCTTGCGCGACTTCCCTCCGAACCGCTCCATTACCGAGCTGGAGATGTTCCTCGCGTCGTGTCCGTACTACGCCGCCGACGGCGTGACCGTGAAGAACCCGCACGTGCTCGTCTACGAGCGCGACGATTCTTTCATGCGGTCCAAGGAGTTTCTCGCGATGCCGGAATCGGAGCGGAAAATGTTCGAGCAGTCGCCGGAACGCGTCGAGGCGATCCGGCGCAATCTCTTCGCGCGCGGTTTTAAACTGCGAAAGTACGCCGCGAAGTGGAACGCGGCCCCCGTGGCCACCTCGCTGAACGGCACCGGCGATTTCGAGACTGCCGCGATGAGCGGACGCGTGGTCGTCGACCTCACGCCGAACGAGTGCGCCGCCGGCACGAACCCGCTGGCGGACATGATTGCGAACGACCTCGTGCTCGCGATCAAGGCGGAATATCCGAAGCCCGAGGGGCGCGCGCCGGACGACGTCGAGCGCACACGCATGGCCCACGCGGCGTTTGCCGAGGAGCTCGCGTCGACGTTTGTCGGGAGGGAAGAGACGCTTTCGCGCATGCATCACTTTGTTGCGAAGGGCTGCCTCGCGAAGCATCGGCGAACAGACGGCAGCATGCCCGGGGACGCTGCGGCACAGCAGGCGCCGTCAGCGTGCGACGGAGAGGCAAACAGCAAGCGACGGATTCTCGTCATCTCGGCGCGTCCCGGTGCCGGCAAGACGGCTGTGATGGCCCGTTTCGCAGAGTCGCTGCTGAATGCCGAGGCGATCGACGGAAAGGCGCCGTCTGGCGTGTGTCACTTTGTCGGCCCCATTTCGGGCTCGTCGAACGTCCGGACGGTGCTTGTCCGGCTCTGTCGCGAGGCGCAGGAGCTTTTCCGAAGCGGAAGCACCGCACGCGCCGAGTTGGACGATTTTGCCACCCTTTTGAAGACGAACGCACTCGCGCGCCTTCTCTCCGAGGCCGTTGCCCGCGCCCCACCGCTCGAGGAGGGAGCGGAAGCGCCGTTTGCGCGCGTGGTGGTAGTGATTGATGCCCTGAACCAGGTGAGGGTGGGCAGGGCGCCACTCTGTGTATGCTTATGAGGCAGTTTGTCACACGGAATAGCGCTACTGCAAACAGACCGCTCAATTTCGCCTCGTCCCCCCTGTCAGCTCGATGTGACGGACGACGCGCACGCGCTCCACTGGCTTCCGGAGACTGTTCCCGACGGCGTCGTGTTTGTCGTGAGCTCGCTTGAGGGTCCCTGCCTGGACGCGTTGCGCGCGCGGTCCGACACCGCCGTTCTGGGCATATCGTCTCTCTCGCAGTACGAGCGGCGCGCGATCGTTCGCGCTGCTCTCGGCGCGTACGGCAAGCGCCTCGACGAGGGCGTGCCGGAGGCCGAAGAAGCTTCGTCGGATGACGAAGAAGTCACTGACAAGAAGGACGACACGCGCCCGTCGCTGCCGGCTGTGCGTGCGCAGACGGCTCGGCCGAGATCTCGCTCGCCGTCGCCCGTCGGCCGAGAGAGGCCGCACACGGCGCACGAGCTATCGCCAGGGTCCAGCCGCAGGTCGCGCGACACACCCGCGTGGTCGCGTGACCGGTCGCAGAGGGAGAGGGACCGTGCGGCCCTGCTTGTGAAGGCGTACGGTGGCCCTGTCGTCGCGGCGCCGCGGCGCAGCGCCGCCCCTCAACCGGATGCCCGGGTGCCGTGGTCCATTGTTGGACTGGATGCGAAGCACGCGCGTCGGCCGACGACAGAATTGGCCGTGCCGCGCGGGCCCATGTCGCAGATGGATCTGCTGTTGTCCAAGACGGACGCTGGCCTGCCGCTGTACCTCAGCGTCGCGTGCGAGGAGCTGCGCCTGTTTGGAAACTACGAGAAGCTGACGCACAAGATTAACGTCCTGAAGCCGACGGTGGGCGCGCTCCTTGGTCAGGTGCTGTCGCGGTTGGAGGCGACGCACGGGGGAGCCGTGGTCAGGGACGCCCTCAGCTTTCTCGCGTGCTCGCGGCGCGGCCTGAGGATAGAGGACCTCAGGCGACTGCTGGCGCGCCACGCAGCCACGCCAGTCCGCGCCCCTTCGCCAACAAAGCGACCGGGGAGCCCGACGTCGCCGACACCTCGCAGTGCAGACTTTCGTGGGCGCGAGGCGGTCATATCGGACGCGGAGAGTAGCGACGGCAGCGAGGGTGACGGCCAGAGCACGCGATCTTCCGATGTGGACGAAAAGGACGCCGTCGTTGACCTATTGCCGATGCCACAGTGGCTCCCCCTCGAGCTGTCCCTGGGGCCTTTCCTGAAGACGACGCCGACGTCGGACGGACACGAACGGCTGACGTTCTTTCACCGGCAGCTGCTCCTCGCAGCACGCCAGCGGTATTTGGCGCCGTGCGCCGAGAATTGCGAGGCGTACTCTCGAGGAGACGACTGCGTGCACGTGCTGAACCCTCCGCACGACTCGCCCGACAACCGCTATCATGTCGAACTCGCCGACTACTTTTGCGACATGCGCGAACAGGTGGACGACGCGAACGGCAACGCGCCCATCGGGTGGCGCGGTGTGCCGGCGTGGACTATGGCGGACGCCTTTCACCACTCGCTCGTGGCCGGACTGTGGGCGCAGGCGGCCTCCCTTCTCACGGACATTGAGTACGTGGACGCTCGGTGTGCCGGCGGCGACGTCGACAGTCTCGCGGAGGATTACTGGCGCGCGCGCTGTGCGTTTGGAACGAGGCACGCCACGTCTTCAACCGCGGGGGACGGTCACACGGCGCACCGGCGCCGCAAGCGGCCGACAAGAACGAACAACCGGCTCGAGACGACGACGTCTTCTGACCGCTCTCAGCGCGTGCGCTTTGCCGAGGGGTCGTCGCTAGGAGAGACGCCGAGCGCACTGAGCGGCAACAAGGATGAAGCGCACGCCTCCCTCGGGTCGCTTGTCTCGCTCGCCTCTCTCGGCGCACCCACCGGCGCGTCGTCGGAGGTCCGCATCATGCGTCGTCTCATCGAGTTTCACATGTTCTTCCGCGCGAGCGCACACCTCTTTGCGGCCCCGTGCCCGCCGGGACGCGTGGTCAACGTCGCACTCAACATGCGCTCGGTGGCGTCCGAGCCGTGCCGTGCCGCGCGACGGCTGGATGCGGCGGGTGCGTTGAGCGACACGACGCTTTGGCGGCACGTGTGGGGGCCCAGGGACGACGCAGACCATCCGTGCACGGCCGTGCTGGGCGGGCACAAGGGCTCCCCACTCACCTGCGTGGGCGTGTCCGCGGACACGTCCTCGGTTGCCAGCGGGACGCGCGACGGGACCGTGAGGGTGTTTGACGTGCGGACCGGGAGGACGCGGTGCATTCTGACCGGACACGAGGGCGCTGTCCAGACTGTGGCCTTCTCTCCCGACGGCACGCACGTGGCGAGTGGCAGCTGGGACGGCACCGTGCGTTACTGGCGCGCGCAGACAGGACGCTGCGTGTCTGTGATGCGGGGACACGCCGACATTGTGTGGAGCGTCGCGTTTGCCCCGGATGGGCTCCGGCTTGCGTCCGTGGGCGCCGATAGCGTGGCGCGGCTGTGGATTCCCGCGACGGGACAGTGTTACGCAGTGCTCGAGGTGAGGCCACATTCTTCTTTCGACGTGCACGCATGGGATTTTCTACTGTAGCAGGCATCCACTTCCCGCTCTTGCCATTCACACCCACACGCACGCACTCTCTCTTTGTCTCTGTCTCGGTCTGTGTCACGCAATCAGTCTGTAAATCTTGAGCGTCAATGTCAGCCATAGCCTAATGCGCCTATTTCTTGTCGCAGGGCCACGACCACGCCGTCGTGTCTCTCGCCGTGCTCTCCCACGGCAAGCAGCTCGTCACGTGCTCCGTCGACAACACAATGCGCGTGTGGGACATGACGGCGCCATCGTCGATGACAAAGGCTACGCACTCACCCACGCTCAGCCGCCGTCGCAACAAGCGCGCTTCTAGCTCGAAGGCGACGATGCCCCGAAGCGGAACGCAGTCGCAACAGTCTGTCGAAGTGCGGCGCGCGGTGGCCGTGCTCAATGGCCACGAGGGCACGGTGAACCGATGCGTTGCGTTTGCGCACGGCCGCAAGCTGCTGTCGTGCGCGAGCGACGGGACGCTGCGCTTGTGGCTGCTGGCGCACACTGGTCGCAGCGCAGTCGCAATGACGGGGCACACCGCCGACGTGAACTGGTGCGATGTGTCACCGGACGAGTCGCTCTTTGTCTCTGGGGCTGACGACGGAACGGTGCGCGTGTGGGCTGCGGACACGTGCGCGTGCCTTGCGACCATCGCCGAGCACTCGGAAGGTGCGCGCGTGCGCTTTGCGTGCTTTGTGGCCGGAGGACTCGCCGTGGCATCGTTCGCGACAGATGGGACGACGCACGTGTACACGACGCCCTCGAGGCACAAGAGTTCGCGTGCGGTTGCGGCCGCGCATGGGAATGCGCACGCGCACGCACACGCACAGCCGCCGTCGATCAGTCTTAGCGACTCGCGCGGCAACCGGGCACTCTCCGAAAGCATGTCGCGAAGCACCGCCAGCATCAACTCGCCGCAGCAGTCGCCGCTGTCGAAGCGGCGGGGAAGCGACGGTCTCTCGCTGGACGTCAACGCCGCGAACAAGGCGCGACCATCGTCCCCGCAGCCACCGGGACACCCCATGCGCGCCTACAGCGGGCACATCGGCGCTTCCAAGTGCGCGTCCGTCGGCGACCTCGTCGCGTCAATTGGAACTGACGACGTCGTGCGGATATGGGAGCCGACGCACGTCGTGTCTCGGGGCGGCGGGCGCAAGGGGTCTCGTCCCACGTCGCCCTCGGCGTCTGTCATCGGCGTGGACGCGATGCGACGGACCAGCATCGACTCTGGCCAGCTCAGGCGGACAAGCATCGATTCGGGCTCGCGCGTCCCCGCGGACGATCGACCTCTGCTGCCGCCCGCTTGCCTCGCGCCGAACGGTCGGACGGTGCTCGGGCGCTCCGCCAGCGACGCGAGGCGAAATTCGCACCAGTCGCTGCCGGCGCTGGCGATGCAGGATACGGACAATCGCCTCGTTCTCGTCGAAGAGGGCGGCACTCCTGTGGTGCTCGACGTGCCTGCGTGCGACAATGCGGGCGTCGTCGGCGAAGCGCCCTCTTCCCCGCGACCCCAAAGCCCGATCAGTCCGTCCGGCTCCACGGCATTCCGAGTGCTCGCAGTGACGTTCAGCAGGGACGGCAACCACGCACTCGTATGTGCCGACGTGACGACGCGGCCAGCGCACGATGGCGCGGCCGAGCCCTTTGAGCCCGCACTGCGCCGCAGGCGGTTCTGCGTGTGCAGCGTGGCCGACGGCCAGCGAACGGCGTACGTGGACATTGAGAGCGACGAGAACGTCCTGCCAGACTCCCTCGTGCTCGCGCCGGGCGGCACCGCCGTGTACGGAGTTTGCGACGAGGCGCTGTTGGTGCTTCAACTCGATGGTAGCGGCCCTCGGTCAGCGATTGCCACTCTTCTCGACCCAACCAACGTCGGCGCAGACATCTCGCGCGCCTTTGCGCTGCCGTCCACTTCGAGGTGGGAAAACGTGGGACTGGAACGCCCCGTCCGCCTGCGCAGCGACCCGCGCGCAGTGAGCGAGGACGGCAACGCAGTTGCTTGCGTGGACGTTGGCACGAGCAAGGCGAGCGGCGCCCTTGTCTGGACGGTCAGCCGCGCCGAAGCAGTCATGCTGTATGGACACGAGGCGCCGCTCGTCACATGCGCGTTTGTCCCGGACGCCGCCGAGGACCCGCGCAGTGCCGTCGTACTGACGTCCGCGACGGACGGCACGGCGCGCCTCTGGGACGCGGGCGCCGGCGTGTGCCTCTATGCATTTGCCGGGCTCTCCGGGCCTGCGCTGTGCGTCGATTTCCGGAGCGACGCGGGTGGACCACGTGCGCTTGTGTGCTGTTCACCGGGCGAAGCAATCCTGCGGATCTGGGCGTGCGCACAGCGGCGTCGCCCCTCTCGTGCTGCCGGCAATGACGAGCTTGTGACGTTGCACATGCCCTCCGACCGCGACGATGGAACGCCGGAGCGCGGCGTCTGGACATGGCGACTGGACGGTGCCGCGGCCGTCGCTCTCGCGCGGCAGTCTGGCAGTGGTGTGTGCGCGATGGCTTATCCGCTGTCTGCGGCAGAGAGGCAGCGGCTTGCGAGGACGGGCGAGGGATCTCGTCGCAAGGAACCGCCCATGGCGTTTGCGATTGGGGTGCCCCACGTGCAGGGTATTACGGTCGTGCGCGCCGAACTGCCCATCGCAGCCGAGTGATAGGACCGCTCGGGGCGACAGGAGTTGTTCGATTACCTCTTGACGAATACACGTGTATGTGTGCGAATGTGGAGCGGGTGGCGTCAGTCATCGAAGCTGGATAACCACTCTGCAAATCGTTCGCCACCTTTTTTGCTCACCACTGTGCATAGGGCCTAACCCTATGCCACATAGCCCTGACTCTCCGACTCGATGATTTGCAATTCTTTGGAAAAAGCGGCCAAAATATAGGAAGCGGTTCAATAAACAGTGACCGGTCGTCGTGCTTGAGAACGGCCATGAAAGCCCGACGACTTGCATGTATGCTCATCAACAACGCAGGCCGCACACGCACACAGCGCGTGTGTGGAGCGAATGGCGTCCCTTCTCGACCTCCCCGTCGACGCCCTCGGCGACATTGGCGCATTTCTTTGCAGGGACGACCGCCACTCCCTCTTTTTCGCGCGTGTCACGTGGGCTGCGCAACACGGCCGTCAGTGTCTCTGTGGCCGGACGACGTCGCCGTCAGTCTCAAGCGGCGCATTGTGCCATGGGCCTGGATGCCGACTTCTGCGCGATCGTGCGCAACACCCTCCTCTTTGGTCCCCTTGCGCCGCTACCCATTCGCGTGGTAGTGGAGGATTTCTGCCACTGGGGTGACAGGCGCAAAATTAAATACTCGCTTCGGCGGCGGAAGGTTTCGCGATCGAGGAGAAGTGCCGCGTCTGCGGTGCCCGGAAGCCTCTTTTCCGTTTTCCCGCCGCAGCGCGGGAACTGGCATGCGTCGCAGGATTCTATCGTGTCGATGTAAAAGGGGCGCGGTCTCTGGAGAGCGTGTCGCAGCTTGCCTCCGTGAACACCCTCGTGCTTGAGGGCTGCGGCGTGTCGGACATTGCTTGCCTGGGGCAGAGTGCCGGCGACGCTTCGGAAGGTCGTGTTGTCGCAGTGCAATCACGTGACGGCACTCCCATACATTCCATTCCTTCAGCGAGCGGAGGTTCGCTGCTGCCGTGCGCTGACAGTCGATGCGCTGGCACATGCCCGCGAAGTCGTCTTGGAGGAGTGCGAGGGCGTGCGCGACGTGAGCCCACTCGCCGGTGTGCACGCCGTCACGATCGAAAGACGCAATGCACCTACTATACGGACGTGTCGGCGCTGGTTTTAGGCCGCGCACACTCGCTGGTGCTGAACTCGGTGGTGATCCCGCCACTGCCGGAGGGTGCGCGCGTTCACTCGCTCACGCTGTTCGAGGTGCGAGTGCTACGGGCACGGCAGATGCCATCAGAAGAGCGTTCTTTCATTTTGTTTCGTGGGACTCTCGATTATGAGCGCGTGGACCTTGCGCGTCTCTCGCTCAAGTCGCTGTCCTACAACGGTCCGCTTTCATACGATAGCATTTTAGTGACAAGTAACGTCGATAATTACGCGCCGCGGGACGGTCTCGATGTCCTTGCGGCGACTATGACGTCGGTTCGACTCGTTCTGCGCTCAGGCGAGTTTCACTTTGATCTCTCGTGGGCATGTCGCCTGTCCAAAGTGGTCATTGAAATCCGCCTGTCCTACGGAGAGCGTCTGTCGCTGGCGCCGCTGGCGAACGTGCGGCATGTTACAGTGCGTGGGTGCAATTAGTCGGTGTACGGACTGCTCGCCGCCGTTGCCAATGTCATGCGGGAGGCGCCCGCCGACGTGCGCGTGCAGCGGCAGGGATGTGGCGCACTCGCCGGCCGTCGTTGGTCCATCGGTTGGAAAGACGACCGTTTCCGCGACGAGAATTACGCGAGAGCTGTCCTCGCCGCCACAGCGTCATTTCTGATGGACGAAGTGGTCGTGCAGTGCGGCCTGAGATCGCTGGCAAAAATGATTGCGCCGAAGGTTGCTGTAGGACCGCAAAGTGGGCACCAGTGCGACCCAGCGTGGGTGGCTGTTGCCCACGCGTGCCTCGGAAGAGAGGGTTTGCCACCGGCGTGCGTTGCGGCCGCGCTTTCACTGCTGTTCGAAGCGGCGGTGAGTACTGTCGACCGGCGGATGATTGTACGCGACAAGTGCGCGACGCCCTTCCCCTCGACGCGTGCGACGGTTCGTGCTGCGCGCGCGTGGCCGGATCACGTGGCCGTCCTGGAGGCGACGGCACAAACATTTGAATTCTGCGCTTCAATGCCACGTCTCGCCGGACGGCAGAGGGCGACCATGGACGATCGATATATTCCCTCGTGGGTACCAAAGAACTATGCCACAGTGTTCCCTGAAGTTTCTGCGAATATTCGTCAGGATCCCTCGTGGGTAGCGACTGCCGTGACACTCGCGCAGCGCTGTCCCATCGACCGTCGCGTGCCTTCGGTGCAACTCCCAATGGACCTCCTTGTGGCTGTGGCGGACATTGACCGCAGTTGCGCGAATGCACTCGTGGAGGCCGATGTGCTGGGCATGCTGCCGGAGCGCGCCGCCGCGTGGCTGGACAGCCCTTCCGAACTTGCGGACAACTCGTGGATTGGCCCTCTGGGGAGACTCGCGCAGTACGCGTGCGAAGACCCGGACACCCAAGCGCCTGCACTCGTGTCGGCCGATGCGCTGCTTGACGTGGCGCGGCGACTGTCGCGGCGGGCCACCACTGACACCGCCTTTTCGGAATTGCTGGAGCTGCTTTTCGCCGGAGAGTCCCCTTTCCGGTCGCGAGAGAGCGTTGGCAGTTACGTGGGTCAGGACCAGACCCGAGAAGACCTTATTGTGCGCACCGTGCATCGCCACCGCTTCGACTGCGATCTTGAAGCGGCTTCTGCGCTCGCCTATAACTTCGTCCGTGGGCGGTCCAACGTACAACGCGACATTCTCACTCGACTCTCCACGTACGTCGCGCGCAGCCCTCATCCGGAGTGGCATAGAGCGCTAGCGCTTCTTTCGCTGGACGGAGGTGCCACTGCAATTGGCCGTGCGGGCGGTGGGTTTGCGTTTCTCTCCTCGGTTGTAAGGGCGTCGCTCTCCCACGAGAATCAGTGTGACCGGGAAAACGCGAAGTTTGAATGCGAGCACCTCCGCGTACTTGCGGAAAGCCTCTGCGAGCTCGTTGCTTCCGGCGAGGACGGAGGGTGCACGGACGCCGTCGACACGGCGCTGGAGAACTGTGTCGCGTGCCTTGGGACGGAGCGGTTGTGGGACTTCGACCATCGGTCGTGCGTCCATGACATTGCGCGTGCGGCGTCCCTGCTGCTTCTTGCAAAGTGCCGGCCTGATCGCGACGCTGTGGCGCCCACGACCGTCTTCGCCCTGGTGGCGGCGGCGGCGGTGGGACTGAAGCCATTGGAGGCGGAACAATCGGAAGCGATGGAGTTGAGAGTGCGTCCCAGCCGTCCATGTGCTGTGGCGACTGTGCACATGCTTGAGTTGTTCGTGTCGGCGATCGCGAAATCCTCGGCGTGCGAGGGGCTACACGCATGCGGAACACTGCTCTCGCGGACGGCTCGGATGGCTTTTCCCAACGAGTACGAAAAGCTGAAGGAAAGGTGGGAGACTGGTGACCTGCAAGTGACAACGGTTGTCGTCGACGGCTCCGTTGGGTCAGATGTCCGCGTAGCGCGCTCCTTGCTTGAGGTCGTCGCGAGAGGCGGGCTATTGGCTGCTGCGAAGACGAAGCGGTCGTCGCTCTCGTTCACTCACGGCAGCGTATGTGCTGCCGCGACCATCCTTGCGTTGTGCGCCATGGACGGTGAGCAACGCGCGTCGCTCCTCGGGGACGCGTACACGATGCTATGCCTGTTGTGGGCGACATTCAGCCTGGCCACATCGTTCGACGTGGATACGGATTTCGCTGCCACGCTGGACGAACTTCGAATGTTGTTCGTTTGCGACTGAGTCTGTGATAATATAATATATGGCGGGAATTGAGGGCGCGTGTCGTGTTGCTCTTTTGTGACTGAATGATATTACATGGCGGGAAGACCTTATCTTCTTGAATCTCACGGCTTGACGCACTAACTGTCAATGGCGAGTGCTGTTCCGACGAACTGATAACGAGACACCCGACGAGACTTCAGTGTCGCACCATACCAATCATTCACATTAAGTGCACGCTCTTGAAATAGCAGCAGTTGTGCCGTCGGTAGGCAGCTTCGAAATTATTTCTTAGTTTCGTCCAACAACGCGCGTGTCACCTACGTCCACCATTCCACAGTCACCTGCAGCGCCTCGCACGCGGCGAACCAGTCGCGCTTGACCTTGTCGTGCCAGCGGCACAAAACACGGCGCCCGGCTAGTCCTTGGCCGCAGCGGGACGGCGTCCCAGTCGCGAAGTCAGTCGTGCGTCCCGATGCGCTTGCGCTCATGCAACTAGCGGTTCACTTCTCGCCGAGAGCTCGCTGCGCTCTCACCATCGCCGCACAAACGCGACCGCCGCGCCGCGCATGTCGGGCACCTCGTCGAAAGGCACCATCAACAGAATGGAGCGGGTCGTCGCAATCTCGTCGTCCACGCCGGCAATTGCGGGCCGCACCCCCACCAGCCACACGAGCGCCACAAGCACAATCGCAACGACAGACGCGATGAGTATGCCGTGCTGCAGGTCGTCCGTGCGCTCGGTCGCAGTGGACGCGTACGAGTGCGTGACGAGGTCCATGGGCTCCACTAAGTACGCCCAGTCCAGTTCGCGCAGCATGGCGAGTCGCGCGTCCGTCACGATCGCGTGGAGGGCGTCCGAAAAGGAAAGCGGCCGCGGGACGGCGGCAAAACCGGCAACGGCGCCGCGCGCGTTTGTCACAAACTCGCGAACCGCGGGTTCGATTCCGCTCGTGAGAATGCCGCCCGCCGCGTCAGGACACGAGGGCCACCAGGGGAAGGGGGCGTTCACGTACGAAGACAGGCAGGCGTCGCCGTACGCCAGGCGGTATATGCCCGTGCTGCGGGCGGATTCCGGGAGGCCCATCGCGGCGTTGCCGTAGAGGAGGCCGTCCGAAATCTCCACAAGCGATGAGGTTACGCGTTCGATCCCCTGCACGAGCGCGGACACTTCGGACGTGTCGTTGCTGACGGCGGCGTCCCGCGCGTACATGAATGCAAGGCGGACGAGGTGCAGTCTGCGGTCGGCGTAGTTGACTTGCGCGCCCTCCGACGCCGTTCCGTTCGCAAGGTTGTGCTGCAGTGCGAGCACCGCCGCGTAATACGCGAGGCACACGACCACCATGAGACACACACGGCCGAGCACGTGACGCTGCGCCCACAACCCGCGCGCCGCCGACTTGGTGCAGCCCGCGTGAGCAAAACGGGATCCATCCCGCGCCTGAACACTGCCCCTCCGTTCGCGCCGCGGCCCCTGCCGCTCCGTCTCGTCCACGTTCTTCGCGCTGTTGCTCTGGAGCGCGTCCCAGTCCCCGTCGTCGAAGCCCTCGGCGACATCGCAGGTCGACATGCCGAAGTCTTCCGAGAGCGCGCTGAGACGCGCGTTGTCCCGCTCGAGCAGCGTGCGAAGCGCCGACCGCGGCAACGATAGGAATATGGACATGAGCTCGTCTTTGCGCTGCTGCACTTGCACCAGCGTCGGACAGACAACGGCGCACACGATGAGTAACACGACGCCGAGCGGGACCAACGTGAGGCACAGGGCGTCGACCGTAATCGAAGACGCGTAGTCCGACACCAGCGCTTGGTAGAGAACAGACGACGCTTCCACGGCGTCGAGCAGCGTCGTCGGACCATTACGCAAGATGTATTGCACGTCGGCGTCTGTGGGGAGAATCGACGAGAGGGGACGCGCGCCGATCTTGCGAGCCATGGCGCAGTACATCTGGACAGCCTCGACAAGGTTCAGCGTCTCGTTTGCCGCCTCTCCCACCATCCGCACGCTCTTTAAGCGGTAGAAGTTCTCGAGGGAGGGGCTGATGCACGTGCCGCCGTTGTAGAGGCGGTCTTGTTGGGTCTGCAGGGCGAGTGCGCTGTCGAGCAGCGACATTCGGATTTCGGTTGTGTTCACAGGCGACGACAGCTGCGAGCAGAGAAAGAAGCGTTGAGATGATGTGGAAGTGGCACGCCTGCAAGCGTCGCCCGTCCGTCGCGCGCATACACGCGCGTGACTCAAACGCGGACTCGGGCATGCACCCACACAAACTCACATGCACACTAAACACTACACACGAACACGACAACACGCCCGTACACGTCACTCTCTCTCACACACATATACGCGACATCAACCCGACATCAACCCTCACGTTTGCTGCGGTGAGAATGAGCGTGCGCGTGTTCCTTGCCACCGTGACGGCCTGCAGCCGCCGCGTCCCTCCCTGCACGACGCAGTTGAGTGCGTCCTCGTACTTGCGCGCCGTCGATCCGAGGACGATAATGGTTGCGATGGCCAGCGCGATCACAACAAGCGCTGCAAAAAGCGTGCCCACACGCAGACGCACGGACTCTGGCGCACTCTTCGCGTTCTTCTTTTCGATCATGGCGCGCATTCGCGACTCATTTGTCGTGCTCACGGACGAGTCTGCGATGCTACCTGCAATCGATCGCCTGTGCGACGTGTGCCCGTTGTCCCCAGCGACCTCCTTGCTGTCGTCGCGAAGGGTCGTCTCGACAAGCTCCAAGTTCACGGCGTCCACCGACACGGAATCGCTGGCGCGCTGTGCGGGGAAAGCCAGCACGTGACTGCGAGAGCCATCGTCGACGGCGTTCGGGTGTGAGGCCTGCACATGGGCACGCGGTCATGAAAGACGGATCAAGGAGGTTAGGACACGCTGGCACACACAACACGCGCGCGCGCACACACACGGGAGCACCAGTGGATATCCAAAAACAGCAGACCGTGTTCGACAGTAGTTTAGCCTCAGTGGGCCCAACAAACACAGCTAATTAGAAAAATAGAGAGACACTGCGAACCAAAGGGACGCTCACCGACTCGTCGTCAGCCACATGCAGCATCGTCATCGTGCTCTCACGCGACACAAGCCCCGGGTCCATGTACTGCGCAAGAGCCGACGCGGAATTCTCCTCCTGGAACTGAACGGCACGGCGCGATCGGGACCGCATGCCCTCCCCATCGCTCGCCTCCTTCTTGTCGCTCGCGTGGAGAAGCGGAGGCGGCGCAGAGTCCCCGCCCATCGACGCGCTGTCATAATCGGTCGCATAGCGCGGCGACAGCGGCGCGGGGCACTCCTCCACTTCCGCACGCACGGGCGGGTACAGTGCGCTCGAGCGCACTTCGCCACGCGTTGCGCCCTCGTCATTTCCGAGCCTGTCTCGAGACAACTCCGCGGGCTGCGGTGCTGTCGCTCGTGCCTTGTCGTCGTCGCGTGCGGCGACCGCAGTGAAGCGCACAACGTCGACGTAATCGTCGCCGTATCCCTGCAGCCTGTCAATCGCCATGTCGACGTCGTATGTGGCCGTGCTCTCTCCGCTCTGAGAAGGAAAGTCGGCTCGGAACAGGTGACGACGACCCTGCTTCGCGCGCGCTTCGCACGCAGCGGCGACGTCGGCAAAGTTCGGGAACCAGCGACCGATGGGGATGGTGTCGCGAGACACGTCCTCGAACGTGATGCCGAGCAACGCGGAACAGTTCGGCGTGAAGGAGACGACGTGGCCGTTGGGATCGACGACAATGTAATGGTCGTCCGATATGATCGGGCGCATCATGCCGAAGAAGCACGGGTTGCCCTCGAGGTCCAAGCTCTGTGTGTGCGCGTGTGAGGGCAGGGTGTGAGAGGAACGTGTCTGGACAGGGCACACGCACACACACACACATACACACACACACACACACACACAACACACCTGCCGTATGAGAATAGCGATCGGCACAACATAGCCGTTCGACTGAAGGGCGACGACGTTGCGCTGTCGGTCGAGCATGCGGCCATTTCCACTCCCCGCGATGGAGCTAAAGTGTGCGCATACGTGTGAATACGGCTTATAGGAACAACACACACGCAGACACAGACACAGATACAGACATACGCACACGCACACGCGTCCCACACAACTACGACTCACTCAGAAATGAGCCGGTTGTGGTGCACGGCGATCACACGTGGCATGAGCAGGCCGACGTTTTTTCCGAGGAGGTCCTTGCGGCGATACCCCAACAGCTTGCACGCAGCCATGTTCACGTTGAGGATGATGCCCTCTCTGCCAAAAGGGCGGGTGTCAACTCTCCCCCAACACACGCGCACGATGACCTGCATACCACCACCGAATGCACACACACACACACACACACACACACACACACACACACACACACACACACACACACACACACACACACACACACACACACACACACACACACACACACACACACACACACAC
>CALSCQ010002881.1:0-12300 GCA_943704525.1 Pigoraptor vietnamica | reverse complement strand
CCCCCCCGCCTCAACAACGACCCCGCCCCGCACCACTCGGCCGCACGCACCCTCCACAGTCAGGTCGCGCGTGAGGCGGATCGAGCCGGGCGTCGAGGGGCGCGGCGACTGTCCACCAGCATGCCCGCGCTTCTCGACGACATTGTAGTTTGATACGCCGGCGCCGCCGCCAGGGGATGGCAGCGGCCGACCGGCGAGATTGGGGTCCGATTCGGAGCGCGGGACGCCACTCTGTTGCTGGAGACTGCGTTGCGTGCGTGCGTGAGTGGGAGCGCAAAGCACACAGCCCGATCTAAGAACATCGTTACACGAAGACGCCTCACACAAGCACATGCATACTCTCAAATGGATGCGACATGAGAACGAGGTCGGCATACTCACGTCTGTGTCCGCCCTTTCGCCCCGCTCACTGTCGCCGCCTTTTCTTGCGGTGCTGTAAGCGCGGGGATGCGTCACTTGAGTTTCAGAGCACGGAGGCCGCTATGCAGACGCGCAGTTCGAGTCGTTCACTGAACACGGACATTCGCACGCACACGCACGCACACTCGCAACCAACGACCCACTTTGAGCGGGCGGTCGCTTTCCGGCGCCCACCGACCCCGACGAGGCGTTGAGGGCATCTCCCGCAATGTCACTGCTCGACGCACTCCGTCGCTGGATCGAGTTGCTACGCTCCGCTCCGGGCTGTCGCGCAAACAGTGTGAGACTCGGCAAATTTGGCCACGGCTCAGCGGACGCACACAATAAGAGTCAATTGGCACACCGACGCGCTTTGAACTCAAACGCGCATGAGCTCGCATACACAGCCGGCCGCACCCACACGCACACCCACACACACAGCCAACACCGGCGTAGCCCACAGACGTGCAAAAGCAAAATCCATCGCAATCTCCCCAGCCCAGCTTCGTGATCACACCTTCGACCCCTTCTCGGCCTTGTCGGGCTTCTCCGGTTTGCCCTGTTTTCCACCCATCGTCCGCCAGTGGCCCCGGCGGGCCGCGCGCGAGACAACGACCACGCAAGCTCGACACTAAATGCGAGCGTGTGTGTGCGTAAAATCTCCCTCTCCCGCAGCGCTTACGTTCGCAGTCGCGATCGCTCTTTCACCCCAAAGGCGGCGACTTCCCTCGCCGGTCGCAAGCGACTAAACTGTATAGCCCGCGATTTGAGCGTCTGTTTTTCCTAACAACACGGACGCGCCTGTCGTCGATCCAATACCCAAACAAACGATGACTACAAACGACTTCGAACTCTCTAACAAGAGAGCACACCGCGACCCTTGTCGACAGGGGCCGACGTGCACGGCTCTTCGACGGCGTGCGTGCGTGCGTGCGCGTGCGTGGTGTGTGTGCGAATGTGCGTGTGTTGTTTCCCAGTTCGGAGTGTGCCAAAAAAAGCCGCGCCCAATTCCCAGTAAATAATAAAAATTAATTTGAATTTTTTACTATGAATTGACTATGGAAAATAAACGCACGGCAGTGCAATCACCACCAACCCGCAAGAGTGGCGGACTCGGCCGAGAAAATTAAATTGGCAAATCCGAATAAAGTGCTGTATTTACCCTTGTTTCAATCTAAGGAACCCGTAAGAGTTGGTGGACTCGGCCGAGAACATTAAATTGGTAAATCCGAATAGAGTGGGAAAATTTGCCCCAATTTCACATTACGAGACCCTGCTGAGTCCAGAAACACTCGCTATCACATGATCTCACGTGACCGCTCCACTTCGTGCTGGCTGGCGCTCAAGAAACGACTGCACAGCGCGCGAAAAGCGGTGACTGTTCCCCATGGCGCCCCCTGCCCTCGTCAAGTGGGACCGTGTGTTCCATCGCAAGAACAGAAAGGGCGGCGTCGTGCGCATTCTCAGAGAGCATTATGTGCGGGATGACATTGCGTGCGGAAGTGCGCTGTGCAGGCTGTGCACCGCCACGACAGGCAACAATGCAGGTGCGTTCTAACATACCGTCAGCACGCACATGCGCGCACTTAAGCGCTTCTGTATGTTCACACACACGCACACACACGCACACACACACGCGCACACACAGAAACACACACACACACACACACACACACACACACACACACACACACAAACACACACACACACACAAACACAAACACACACATGCACATGCACACACCACTGCGCACGAGACAAGGCACGCCAACTTAAAGCGAATGTCGTTTATGTACCAACGAATTTGACTTCTGACAGGGGAGATCCCATCGGACGTGCGCATGCTGACTATACCGGACCCCAAGGTGAGTTGCTTCAGTGCCTTCTGCATCGTGCGCCCTGGCAGGCTTGTGTGAACCTTTTCGTGTATGAAGTGAGTGGCGTATATGATTGCAGAATGTACCACGCTGCTGCCTCACATACTCGCTCGCCGTGTGTGTGCTGCTGAACCCAGGCACTGTGCGATTATGTCGAGCTGTTTGAAACGCCAGAGTGGCGGGGGCTCGTCATACTGCAGACGGGGACGGAGAAGGTGGGACGGTGTTCAGCGGACTCTGCAACGTATACGTTTTTTTTGTCCGTCGTGGCTGTACTGTTCTGCAAAACAGGCGTCGCTCGATTAACTTTCCACGCTCTGTCGCAGTTGCTGGACATTGGCCACACGCGCGACTACGACAAAGTGCGGAACATCCTCTCCGACAGGCGCCGCGGGTGCCATTTTTTCCCCAACGAGCACTTCACGCCGACGTACGTGGGCCCTGTGTCCGCTGCGCTGTCCCCGGACGAGAGGGATAAGAACGCCACACTCGCCGCGGCCGCGTGGTACGATGACCACCTTCGTGCATCGGGCGTTCGCGCCGTCGTTCTGTCGGATGTTATTGCTAGGGACGACGCCGCTGCCCTGGGTGTCGAGTGCCTGTCCATGTCCGAATTCCTCTCGACGCACTTTCCCACCCGCGGTGACCTCGCCGAATTGCACGAATCGATACGCGTGGCCGCTGAAGAGGCGCAAAAGAGGAGGGACGCGGGTGCGTCAGACACGGCCGACCTCGCAGCAGTAGCAGCGGGAAAGATGCCGTCGGCGTACCCAGCACACGCGTCCGACGACGCGCTCGTGGCCGGCGTTCAGTCCGGCGTGTATGCGATGGGGGTGCTCCACGTGACCCGCGGGCGTGCATCGCAGCTGGCGTTTGTGCGGCGACGCGGCGTCGGCTACAACGCAGCGGAGACAGTCCCCGACGCTCCCGTGGAGGCGCCAACGCCCACCCCTCGCGAAGTGCTCGTCGCTGGAATGGCCGCGCGCAATCGCGCTGTGCACGGCGACCTCGTGGCCGTCGAGCTGCTGCCGCGTGCCCAGTGGCAGTCCGCTGCCTCAGCGGTGGCGACTGCGTCATCTGGTGATGACGACAACACGGTCGCAGACGATGACGTCGCAGCACGGCGCGGGGGGGTGATGCCTACGGGACGCGTCGTGGGTGTCATGCGGCGTAACTGGCGCGATTACGTGTGCACGCTGTCAGACGACGATGGCGCGCGCGCGGGCGGAGCTGTTGGCAACACTGTGCGAGTAATGGCCATTCCCATGGACCCCCGCGTGCCCAAGATACGCGTGGCCACACGGCACCCGGAGCGCCTCGCCGGCGTGCGCTTTGTGGCTCGTATCGACCGCTGGGACGCGTCGCAGGCATATCCCGAGGGGCATGGGGTGCGCGTGCTGGGTCCCATTGGTCACGTGGACGCGGAGACTGCGTGCATTCTAGTCGAGAACGGGTTGCCGCCATTTCCCGCGTACTCTTCGCGCCAGATGGCCGAACTTCCGGCGGCTGACGACGCGCTGCCTCGGGATGAGGAGGGAGACGTTCCGCGCACGGACTTTCGCGGTGGCGAACACCTCGTGTTCAGCATCGATCCACTCGGCAGCAGGGACGTCGACGACGCACTGTCGGTGCGACGGCTGCCCGGCGGACGCGTGGAGCTTGCGGTGCACATCGCCGACGTCTCGCACTTTGTGCGCGTGGGATCTGCGAACGATTTCGAGGCGCGTGACCGCTCGACGACCCTCTACCTCGCCGACCGGCGCTACGACATGCTTCCGCCGCTGCTTAGCGAGGACTTGTGTTCTCTTCTCGGCGGCAAGGACCGGCTTGCGTTCAGCGTCGTGTGTGTGTTGCGGGAGGGAGGGCCACCAGACGGGCGCACGTACGTCATCGAGGACGCGGCACGTGACGTCCGCTTTGTCAAGTCCGTGATTCGCTCAGCGTATCAGATGCACTATGCCCTGGCACAGGACATCTTCGACCGCGCGCGACCGGACGACGTACTGCTGGGGGAACTGCGTGCTCTCAAGGGCGGCGCGGAGTCGGCGAGGGACATTTCGGCTGTGGGTAGTACTCGCTTGTATGTTGCTTCTTTTTTTTGTGGGAATGCGCCCGTGAAACTGAACAAGTGTCTTTTAGCATGCGTTGTTTATACCGCCTTTTTTGACGTCCTCCCCATGCCCGCAGGTGAGCGCCGTGCGAACGGCAGTCGAACTCTTCGTGCACATTGCGCGCCACTTTCGCCGTGAACGCATGTCGAGAGGTGGGCTCGTTTGTCTCGTTGACGCTACAAACCCTCTTCAATCTATGCCACCTGCTGACCTTGGGCGGCTGTTCTATCCTCAGGCGCGCTCGAACTCGAGTCCTCGGAGGTCCGCTTCCGCCTGTCTTCGAGCGCCGCCAACGCGAACGAGCCCGTCGTGGAGGCGCTCATTCCGAAGGGCGAGATGGAGATTTTCAAGACGGTCGCCGAGTGCATGATTCTCGCAAACCATCTCGTCGCACGGCGCATTCACGCGGCCTTTTCCGACAGGGCCCTCCTGCGACACCACCCGCCGCCGCAGCCCGAAGACTTTGCCCAGCTCGTCGAGATGGCGCGCGAGAGGGGCTATTCCGTCGACACGCGCTCGAACAAGGCGCTCGCGCAGTCGCTGCAGGCCATCGAGGACGCGTCGGGGGATGCGGAGATTGGACGTCTCTTTCGCACGATGGCCACGACAGCGATGAGCGAGGCCGTGTACATCTGCACGGGGGATGGTGGGCGCGTGCGCAGTTTCGATGTGTGGGGTGGACACGTGTGCTCTTGCGCGTGTGTGTGTGCGCGTCCGCTTTGAGCATGAGCGTGTTGTCGTTGCTATTTCCCGCTCACATGGGCCGTGCCATTTCTTCGCCCTAGTCGAGAGTACCGACCATCTTTACCACTACGGCCTGGCGCTCGACTTCTACACGCACTTCACGTCTCCCATCCGCCGCTACGCCGACGTCGTCGTGCACAGGCAGCTGGCGGCAGCGCTGAAGATCAAGTCCGGCGCACACGTGCCTCCGCCCGGCGAGCTCGTCCGCATGGCGCAGCACATCAACATACGACACCGCGCGGCCAAGCAAGCACAGGCGGACTCCACCGAGCTCTTCACTTGCATCTACTTTCGACAACAACTCTCGGCCGCCAACGGGAGCGCCGCAACGTCGGCTGATGCTGTGATATGGGATCTTCGCCAGGACGGCTTCATCGCAGTCGCATACGATTGCGGTGTCACAGCACGCGCTGTACTGGGTCGCGGCGGCTTGCTCGACGTCTCTCCATCGATGTTTCTGGGACCTGGGGAGGCTCTGTTGGAGAAGGAGGGGACCAGCAGCGTGAGGGGCGTCGTCGTGCGCGACGGCGACAAGCTCATCGTTCGCGTGACCCACTGCGACGCGCTTCCCAGCGTGCCGCGCGAAATCACACTGCGACCGTTCGACCGCGTCCGTGTCACCGTCCGCCTCGTCGCCTCGCGCACTCACCGCGACAGAATGGTGCTTGCCCTTGCCGGGTGGCCCACTCACGCCTCCGCTCAGTCTGCACGAAAGCCCGTTTCGCGCAAGGATGTTGTCGCCGCGGTCCGTGAAGCCGAGGTGGACTCGTCTGCGGCCGCGTCCCCCCCTTCTGAGAACGCACATGCAACGCTCGGTCCTTATGGGCAGTCTCGCACTGAGACGCTGTATGATGTTATCGAGGACCTTCGTATTCTGGCACTGTCCGCAAGAGACATCGAGGTGAACCTGTAAAACAAACTGAGTTCATGTGTGAACTGCATTCAGAGGCGAATGTTCGCGCCGTTGCGTCAGACAGAAACATTATATTTTCCTAGTTTAGCTGGGACGGGGGATGAAGTCGGCACGTCCGTCAAAGGTAACCTGGAGGTAACATACAGTCGTGAGCGCATGATGACATCACAAGACGTGTGACGCGACTACCAAGTGACGCACGTGAGGTCGCCCTTGGAAACCAAATCGAAATGAAAGCAAATCGCATAAAGAGAGAGAAAAAAAGAAAATAATCAAAATAAGAAAATTTGGAAAAAACCGCGAAAATCGGCGGCCGAAAATAAATTTTAGAACACTCAATATGCATCTGGACATTATTTATTTATCCACCATTTACTATGTATTTTATATGGCACAAAATTTATTGTGATAAATTGCACCCGTTATTACCTAAATTTTCACAGTACCCAATTCGCCATAATAATTTTTCACTTTTTATTTTTCCTTTTTTTTGCCCGGTGTGCCGCAAACAGAAACCCAGAGACCTCCCCCGAACACCCTCCGGCACCCCGCCCTTTTAATTTGAATGATTCACAAATCGCATCCGATTTCAGTCCCTTTTCCAATTCACGCCCGCGGTTGTACGGGTAAATAACACGGCCATAGTCAAGTCTCATACATGTGTGTGTGTGTGTGTGTGTGTGTGCATGTGTGCATCTTTCTCGCTCTCTTGCGCGCTTCGTTCTTTCCCTCCCGATCGTGCGTGTCCACCGCTATATCCCCAAAGCGCTTACACCGCGTCTAAATCGTCGCGATTGTGTGCACGGGGTGTTGGTTTGAGGCGCTCTTGGGCTCTGTTTCTTTCGCTGCGGGCGAGTGTGCGATCAGGCGCGTTTGCGTGTCGGGGCAACGCTTTTTTGCACCCTGCGCTTCCCCACGCACTGCGCCACGCGCCCTAGAACCGCCTGCGGGAAAGGCATCCGGGCGCGGTGTCGCCGAGAGAAGCACGAGGGAGGGTGCGCGCGTGTGAACTCACAGAATGGCCACGCCCGAAATTGACGTGGACTCGATCCTCGAGCGCCTGCTCGCGGTGCGCGGGGAGCGCCCGGGGAAGCAGGTGCAGCTGGGCGAGCAGGAGATTCGCGGCCTCTGCCTGAAGGCGCGCGACATTTTCATCAAGCAGCCCATCCTGCTCGAGCTCGAGGCGCCGATTAAGATTTGCGGTGGGTGAACGGCGCTCTGTGTCATGTCACGCCGTGTCGGCGACTGTGTGCGCGTGGACTTTGTGTGGCACGTGTTGTGTTTTCGTGTGACGGCCGCTCTACTTTGGGCAAAACCGACCGTCTGTGGATTGCAATTGGAGAAATTCGGAATGTGCCATTTTCGCTTGTTGCGCCTTTTTTGCTGTGCTCATGGCGCTGTCGCCGCTCTTTTGCCCGCGCGTAATTGTCTTTTTGTTGTCAAGCGCGCAGTGTTGGGGCGTGAGACAACTCGGCTTTATTTTGCTATCCCGCGCATCACTGCTAACTCACACACACACACACACACACACACACACACACACACACACACACACACACACACACACACACACACACCTACGCAAACGTTGCAGGTGACGTGCACGGCCAGTACTTTGACCTCTTGCGCCTCTTCGAGTATGGCGGCTTTCCCCCGGACTCGAACTACCTCTTCCTCGGCGATTACGTGGACCGCGGCAAGCAGTCGCTCGAGACGATCTGCCTCCTTCTGGCCTACAAGATTAAGTACCCCGAGAACTTCTTCATTCTCCGCGGAAACCACGAGTGCGCCTCGATCAACCGCATCTACGGCTTCTATGACGAGTGTGGGTGGCCTGCGGGATGCGCGATGTGCGCCCCGTGTAATTTCGTGCGTGCAATCCATGTCTTGTAGCAACGATTTATCCTTCGGTCTCTTCTATTTGTCTGTCGTTGTCTCACGTGTGTGTGCATGCACGCGCAGGCAAGCGGCGGTACAACATCAAGCTGTGGAAGACGTTCACGGACTGCTTCAACTGCCTCCCCATCGCCGCCATCATTGACGAAAAGATCTTCTGCATGCACGGCGGCCTCTCGCCCGACCTCCACTCGATGGAGCAGATCAAGAAGGTCATGCGGCCAACGGACGTGCCCGACACTGGTGCGTGCCGCGCGCGTGTCCCTGGCTTTTGTGTTGGCTCGCGTGATGTTTGGGGGGGGGGGGGGGGGGGGGGGCTATGTGTGTGTGTGTGTGTGTGTGCGTGTGTGTGCGTGTGTGTGTGTGTGTGTGTGTGCGTGCGTACGTGTCCGTGTCCGTGTCCGTGCAGGCTCGTTGCCGCTGAATTGTGCCGCCTTGTACCCGTATATTGACCGTCTTCTCTCTCCGCGCGCGCCTGTGCAGGCCTCCTCTGCGACCTCCTTTGGTCTGACCCGGACAAGGACATTTCGGGCTGGGGCGAGAACGACCGCGGCGTGTCGTTCACCTTCGGCGCAGACATTGTCGCAAAGTTCCTCCAAAAACAGGACATTGACCTCATCTGCCGCGCCCACCAGGTTCGTGGAGTGCTGTGCTGTGTTTGTGTGCGCGCGTCGACACTCTGATGGACCGCGTTCCCTCTCGTACACGTATGCTTGTTGCATGTTGTGCTGGGGTTCGTGGGAAGTGTTCCGTGCTTCGTTTATGCGTGGATGGTGCGCTGATGCACGCACGCACGCGAACACGCGCAGGTCGTTGAGGACGGCTATGAGTTTTTCGCCAAGCGACAGCTCGTGACGATCTTCTCTGCGCCCAACTACTGCGGCGAGTTTGACAATGCCGGTGCGATGATGAGCGTGGACGAGACGCTCATGTGCTCGTTCCACATACTCAAGCCCGTCGATAAGAAGACGCTCGGCACGGACAAGAAGGGCCGGCCGAAGTCCCCCAAGAAGGGCGCAAAGTGGGTGCATTTGGCGTAACAGTGAAAGTGTCACGCACGCGCGCGCACGCACACACACGCACACACGCACACACGCCTCGCTTGTTGTCCAGTCGCGATCATGTCGTGTTGATCTCTCGTGTTGTGAACCGCATTCTCTGACGGTCCCCTCTCTCCATCCCTCGCAGCTGAGCACCGCCTTGCGCGCGCTGCTGCCGTTGCGTCGCTACCACGCGCTCTGTCGTCGCCGCTTGTGGCGTCACCAGGGCGTCCGCGTGCGCGTTTTTTGTCTCTGTTATCGCTGTCGGATGCATCGGCCGGGTGCTTTGGGACCGCTGCGCGAGTCGCCGCCGCTGTGAATATGTTTGCGCTTGCGTCGTTTTCCGCTGTTTCGAGGCGATGTGCTCGCTCGCGGCCCGTCGCTCCCGTCGGTGCATCGCTGTTCGTCTGATGCAAATTTCCTTTCTTCTCGCTCTCTCTCTCTCTCTCTCGCGTGTTGGTGTTTGTGTTTTTCTGTGCGCTTGCGCCATTATTGCGTCTTCTCTTTTCGTGTGGCGCCCCTCAACGCGCCATTGCCCGCGCCGCCCGCGTGCATGCGCCGTTTGTTACGCGCTTGTTACTCGCTGCTGGTTGTCGGTGGTCGAGTGCTTTCGCCACTGTATATTCGCCGTGACGGCAACCACGACCCATCGAATGAAAAACATCGTTGCACGTTATCAAACGACCCTCGGCAGCACTACGGTACTTGAGCCGCGCGATAGCCACGGCTTTATTTCGAGTGTTGGAGAAGCAGCATGAATGCAGGTGCCTCACTCGAATGCTCGCCACGCTCGCCGACAGGAGGGTGTTTGGGATTTCAGAGAGAGAAACGGTCGAGAGTGGCAAGACAACACAGTTGTGTCACGTGCGCGTCACGGCATTCAATCTCCGGTCTGTCGGCTGCAATTGAGAGGTGCAGACGATGATAGCAACCGCGAGATCAATCCCGGCTGAGGACGCGAAACGGTGCTGGCCGAGAGTGCGTGGCTCTGCAAAAACAGCGTCGCAAACGGCGAACGAGAGGGTTCGGTAACGCGCGGCCCACAGCTCAGTCCGGTGGCATCGGCGTGTTCGCAATGGCGCGCACAAGAGCGTCGAGAGGGGCGGTGGTGAAGAGCGTCGACGGGTAGACGCGCGTGCGCCAGCGCGGATGGGAGAGGACGCGGCAGCAGCCCGTGTTCACCACGTCGTACTTGAGGAGCACTTCGGCGCCAACGACGTCGGGGTAGAAAGATGCCGAGCGCTCGCCACGCAGCTGTTTGCGAGGAGTGAAGGGGGTTGATGAGGGAGTGTGCACGAACAGAGAAGGGAGTGAGAGAGAGAGACAGAGCACAGTTCCCTTTCAGGCACAAATCCGCGTACGCTCATGTCGCAGCAGTCCATCGCTCTGCTTCACACACTCGACAACCAGCCGACACAAACAACACCTTAATGGAGAACACGCGCCGGGACAGCGACGAGCAGCCACGCGTGCGCGTTCACTCACAGGGTATCCGGAGCAGGGGTCCGTGGCGTCCGCCCAGTGGCCGTCCGCGACGAGCCGGTCGCACACGCACTCTGCCCACGCGCAAAACTGACGCGGAAAGACGTCAAAGCGTGAATACAGACACACACACACACACACACACACGCACACACACACACACACAGACACACACACACGACCAAGTGCACAGCACGCACCCTCTCAAGTAGCCTGTCCTTGTCGCTCTCGACGTCCTCTCCCACAGCGACCATATCGTTGCTCGTCCTCTGAAAAACCGGCACAATCAACAGCCTCCCGCACTGCTCCACGCCGAGGCCGGCGACTTCGCCTGTGCGAAACACGCGCGTAATGTCATCGTAGATGCGTCTTGGGCAAGCGTGCACGGAGTACTCCGTCCGACTGTCGAGGGCTGTCGGAGGCACAAGCGCAGTGGCCCTCTGCGCGCACGTGGCGTCCATGCTGCAGTGTGCGAGACACACACTATAAGCTCTCGTCTGTTCTTCATTCACTCTCAGTGCGATTGATGTCAATTTGAATGCACGTGTGGGCGGAGTAACGGCGCGTGTTACGTGACTGTGACGCACGCACACACACGACGTGTTTCATGTGAGGGTCCTGCACGGCAGCATGGGCTAATGGTACTAATAGCCCTTGACGGCATTGGTCTCGCACACTCTCGTCGCCCTATGAGGTACGTTGCGGTTGAGCGCTGCGTTTTTTTTCACGCACTTCGGCGTTCCCTCTTTTGCCCATTCCCGTGCTGTGTGGAAGCGTCGTCGTTGCAAGGGTCCTTGTCTCTCCCTTGTGCTTATCGCAAGAACCCCTCACCTCTCTCCACTGCCTCGCGTGCTGTGTGGAAGCGTCGCCGTTGTAGTGACCTCCTCCCTCCCCATTGTTGTTATCGCAAGAACCCCTCACCTCTCTCCACTGCGTCGCGTGCTGTGTGGAAGCGTCGCCGTTGCAAGGATCCTTGTCTCTCCTTTTGCGTGCGCGTGGACCTGTCCACATGTCCGTTATCCTAATGCCTCGTCCTCTCGTTCCGTTGTTCTGCAGGTGGGGCGCCGTCGCGAAATGGCGGACTGGGACGAAGAAGACAAACGGCTGGCGGACGAGTACCGCCAGCGGGGAAACAAGGCGTTCAATTCGAGGCAATTCGTCAACGCCGTGCGCTTGTACACGAAGGTGGGAAGAATGCTCTCGTCTTGCTTGCTTGCTTGGCACACGCACGCGCACGAAAGCGAATCGACTGTGAGAGGGCAGAGAATTGAGTTGAGGTCATAGAGACGCTCAGGAACGAAAGTCTCTTCAAGGCATACACACTCGCGCACACACTCGCACACGCTCGCACACACGCTCGCACACATACTCGCACACACACTCGCGCACACACACTCGCGCACACACCAATACGCCCTTCGAATACATATCGCACACCCACGCACTCGCACACCACACACAATCGCTCACGCGCACACCCCAATACACAGGCCATCCGATTCGACCCCGAGAACCCCGCGCTGTTCACAAACCGCGCCATTGCGCTGTACAACCTTGGACACTACCGCCGCAGCGTTGCAGACGCCGAAGCGGCCATCAAGCGCGATGCGTCGTGGTCAAAGGGCTACCTGCGGAAGGGCATGGCCCTCCTCAGCGTGAGTGTGCGCCGCGTGCATGTGTGCGTGCGTGTATGTGTGCGTGCGTGCGTACGTGTGTGTGTGTGTGTGTGTGTCTGTGCCTGTATGTCTCTCTCTCTCTCTCTCTCTCTCTCTCTCTCTCTCTCTCTCTCTCTCTCTCTCTCTCTCTCTCTCTCTCTCTCTCTCTCTCACACACACACA
>CALSCQ010002879.1:0-15207 GCA_943704525.1 Pigoraptor vietnamica | reverse complement strand
ACACACACACACACACACACACACACACACACACACACACACACACACACACACACACACACACACACACACACACACACACACACACACACACACACACACACACACAGAGAGACCCACATCCCACGCGAATTAACAGTCAATTACAATACGTAATCATGCACACAACTGTCGATCGTCCAAAGCGTTACAGTGGCGCAGCAGCGCACCAACAGGGTTTGCGCCGCGCGTCTGCATACGCATGCGCGTAAAATGGTCCGAGATGTTGATGATGACGAGGGGATGGAGCGCCACGTTCATGCTTCCCGCCGCCGCCGACACTTTCCCAACGACCGACGCAGGCGCGGCGGGCGCCGGCGTGACCTCCATGTTTGTCTCGTCCACTTTCCAGCCACCGCACCCCGAAAGGCGCACAGTGAGACGCAAGTAAAGGAGAAGGAGAAACTCACACGCCTACGCACGCACACGCGCGCGAGAGGAAAAAGGAATAGGGTGTAGTGACTTGCTGCGGTTGTGTGAGTTGGAGCACTAGCCGTGAATGTCGTGGTGTACGGGCACAACTCGGCGTGGTCGTTATCGCCTTGCAGCAAAAGAAAGACGGAAATATAAAGCACGCTCAACACAACGGCACGAAGGACAACGCAAAAGCCGTCGGCAAAAAACCAAGGAAATCCCCTCTCATGTTTTCTTCTGTCCGTCCTCGCCGTCTTGCTGAGCGGCTCACGTGATCTGCGTGTCCAGTCGTCCACAGCTGACCGCCGCCGGTACGACACGTGTAAGTGCCTCACACACAAACACACTGTTTCGAAAAGAGTCCCGCAACACACAGTCCAGCCCACGCGCGCCTCGCCCTTACTACGGAGGCGCTTTAATTCCTCCCATGGCAGCGCGGTTGACGTTCGCAGCGGCCGTGGGGCTGTCTGCGCTGTGTTACGCTTGCACGTGGGCGGCGGTCCTTGCGACGACTGCGCATGCGGCGACCCCAGCGGCACCCCTTCCCTTCGTGCGCGTCGACAATGCCACGCGCCACTTTATCGACGAGCACGGTCGCGTGTGCATCTTGCGCGGGTGTGTGCCGGCTGCTGCGGTGTGCAATCAAATGTTTGCGCCTCTGTCCGCAAATGTTTGTCGTGTGTGGTGCTAAATCTCCGCACCTCCCCAACAGCGTCAACGTCGTCTACAAGCAGTTTCCGTACTATCCACTGCTCGATGCGTTTGACCCCCAGAACTCGCTGAGCGAGAAGGACATGGATGACCTCGCACGCTGGGGGTTCACGATTGTGCGGCTCGGCGTCATGTGGCCGGGGGTGGGAACCGTTCAGCGCGTTTGCGTGCGTGCGAGCTGTTATTTGTCTTTCCTCTGTGGCTCATGTGACAGCCAGTCACTCGCGTTTCTTCGCGTGCGAGCTGTTATTTGTCTTTCCTCTGTGGCTCATGTGACAGCCAGTCACTCGCGTTTCTTCGCGTGCGAGCCGTTGTTTGTCTTTCCTCTGTGGCTCATGTGACAGCCAGTCACTCGCGTTTCTTCGCGTGCGAGCCATTATTTGTCTTTCCTCTGTGGCGGCTGCCAGTAACTCACATCTCCCACCCCATCTCTCTTGTGCCGATTGCGCAGGTCGAGACGTCACGTGGTGTTTACAACGCGTCGTACTTGGACGCCATCGAGCGCATCATTGACGGCCTGGAGGCGCGCGGCATCTACACGCTCGTCGACAACCACCAGGATGTCCTGCATCCGAAGTTCTGCGGGGAGGTGAGCGGCCGGGAATGTTTACTCTGTACGACTGTGTGTTGCATGCGCCTGCGCGTGCATAATGCGTTGTGACACACGTGCAATTGTGCGGTGTAGCTATGCTTTGTGTGCACATGTGCGCGTGCGTGCGTGAGTACGTGCGACAGAGCATGCAGTCGTGTGTGTGCATATCGTGCGCGTGTGAGAGGTAACGCGCGTGCGCGCAGGGCGTCCCTGACTACGCGGTGCATCCGACGTCCGGCGTGGGCACTTTTCCACTGCCGAACGTGGCCGAGCTGCACAAGGACGGCGCCGGTGTGCCGGACATCGCCGACTGTCTCAAACACAACTTTGGGCTGTGGGTGCTACGCTCAACTCGTTACTCTCTCTCCGCGCTTTTCGCAAATTAGCACCCACGCTTTCGTTGCGCGAGGCCCCTTTCGCCGCACACATTGTCTGCACTGTCGTTGTCTGCACTGTCGTGTCGTAATGCGCGCCGTTCGTCCCTGTTCGCGCAGGTTCTACCTTGCTCAGGAGCTTTCCAGCGCATATCAGGTGGTTATTTCGCAAGTCCCGTCCCTCGAATCCCATTTTTCAACTCTTTTCGTCCTCTGTTCTCGATGCACACCGCCACACAGGCGCGCAATTGCTTTCTTTCGCCGTCCGTCCCCATTTCTGACCTGAAATTGGCGCTGTCACAGTCCTTCTACGACAATGTGGACGGCCTTGGGGATGCCCTCGCAAGCTACTGGAAGGTCGTTGCGTACCGTTTTCGTGACAGGGGCGGTGAGTACCGTGCGTTGTCCTTGCATTGCCTTCGCGCTGTCGCTGCGTCGTCCCATCTTCTCGCTTTTACGGACTGTGAACCGACGATTCTCTCGCCATTGACGTCGTTCGAACTTCGCGCCCTCGCAGCTGTACTCGGGTATGAGTTGTGGAACGAGCCGTGGGTCGGCGATTACATCCGCAACCCCCGCCTGCTGCTCGAGCCCGGGCTTGCCGACCGCGTCAATCTGCAGCCGCTCTACGAGAAGGTGTGCGTCAGTTCACGCATGTGCGCTATGACTGTATGTACTCGAGTGTGCATATTTGTGTGTGCGACTGTGTCTGAATGAGGCCGCGATGCACGCGCGTTGCGGGATCGATGCGGGACGTTCTCATTCGTGGTGTGCTGAACAACGCCCGTCCTTAGCTGCACGCCGCACTCCGCACGGTGGACGACCGCCACGTGGTCTTCTACGAGCCCGTGGAGTCTGACGTCATTTTCCATGCCGGCTTCACGGAGAACATCGGCGGAAGCGATTACGCCGACCGCTCTGCGTACGCCTACCACATCTACTGCAACGACGTCGACGCAAACGGCGGTGCGTTGTCCTTGTGCGCGTTTGCGTGTGCCGTGGGCGCGTGGACGTGACGAGCGAGTGCGATTTGTCGTCGTTTGCTTCACTGTGCGCACGCCACTGAGCTGTGCGATTCGCACAACGCAGTCCCAAAGAGCAAGCTCTTCTGCCACGCATTCGACTCTGCCAAGTTCAAGGCGTGCATGGACGACGCGGAGAGGCTCGGTGTGGGAGCCCTCATGACGGAGTTTGGCGCGTTGGACGGCTCCGAGGGCGCTGTGGACGAGCTGAACTATCTTCTTGATCTCAGCGACGAGCACTTGCAGGGCTGGTGCTATTGGCAGTTCAAGTGGGTTGCCCGTGTGTGTGTGTGTGTGTGTGTGTGTGTGTGTGTGTGTGTGTGTGTGTGTGTGTGTGTGTGTTTGTTTGTTTGTGCGTATGTGTGTGTTTGTGTGTGGCGTGTGTGTGGGTGCGTGTGTGCGTGTATGTTGTGTGTGTGTGTGTGTGGCGTGTGTGTGGGTGCGTGTGTGCGTGTATGTTGTGTGTGTGTGTGGTGTGTTGTGTGTGGTCCGCGCGTCTCATACGCGAAGTGCTAATCCGCTTTTTTTTTTTGAGCGTAGGTATTTCCACGACATCACGACAGAGTCGGCCGCAGAACCCTTCTATGCCCCCAACGGCACTCTGGAAGACGCGAAGGTGGGTGTGCGACGACGATCGCGTACCCCCATAGCTTTTTTTGGCCTCTGTGACCCACTAATGCGCGTCCTCTCACTTCTACCGGCAGGTCCGCGCGCTTTCGCGGCCGTACGCACCCTACATTCAGGGCCATCCGCTCACCATGCACTTCGACATTCACACGCGCGCGTTCTCGCTCGAGTATCGCCTCGATACATCCGTGACCGCACCCACGGAAGTGTTCCTCGGCGAGGACAGGCACTATCCAGAGGGGTACGACGTCTCCCTCTCTCCCGCCGGCGTTGCGTGGGCCGCCCCCAACGAAGGCGCGCACCGGTTCCGCATCGTCCCCGCGCCAGGCAGCACGAACTGGAACGGAGCGATAGTCTCTCTCCGTGTGACGCCAAAGTAAACTGGCGGTGAAGCGTGCTTTGTTGCATGGTGGGAGCGAAGCAGTGTGCGAGAACGCGGGAAATTTGAAACGCCGGGCCGCCAAGAGTGAAACATTCTGAGGCCAGATACGGTGGGGATTTCAGGGTCAACAGTTGGGTTGATCGCAAGACGCCGACTGTCTTTATTTTTTTTGTTTGTTTCTTTGTAACGGTAAGGACGCACATAGCTGCGTTGTAGCAGCGTCGAGAGCGAAGGCGCGCCTTAGATTCATACGCTGTCGACTCGAAGTGACGATGGTGAGTAAGCTGTGCAAACTGCGCCGAAATGGGTTCTAAACTCGGACTTTTTAGGACGGCGTGTACACGTACTTCCACAAGGACGAGCGCATCGTCGACATTGTGGACGACGCGTGGCGCAAAGACCAGCTGCCTAAGCCCGGTCGGTGCTTGTGTGCGACGTGTGCATCGTGTGTGTGTGTGTCTGTGTGTGTGTCTGTGTGTGCAGTGCATCGTGTGTGTGTGCGTGTCTGTGTGCGACGTGTGCATCGTGTGTGTGTGTGTCTGTGTGTGTGTCTGTGTGTGCAGTGCATCGTGTGTGTGTGCGTGTCTGTGTGCGACGTGTGCATCGTCCGTGTGTGTGTGTCTGTGTGTGTGTTTGTGTGTGCAGTGCATCGTGTGTGTGTGCGTGTCTGTGTGCGACGTGTGCATCGTCCGTGTGTGTGTGTCTGTGTGCGTCTGTGTGCAGTGCATATCGTCCGTGTGCGTCTGTCGCATGTCGCTGTGGGTGGCTGAATGACTGTGTTGCCTTGCTGTGCAGACATTTCCGTGCCTGCCGCGCACTATTCGCCGGTGGAAGACACCGACGAAATGCGTGAGTGTCTCTTCCGTTACTCACGATGTGCTCGTACGCGGAGGGAATGGGAGAGAGAGAGAGAGAGAGATGTACTTTTGTTACAAATAGAGTGGCTTCATGGCGCTGTTCTGGTGCGAGTTGTCTGCGAAGCGAAGTCTCTGCGCTTGCGTGTCTTTCTGCACGGCGTTTTTGCATCGTGCATCTCGCCAAGCACTTCTCTCTTGGTCCACGATGGGAGTCGTGCGCACGGCTGCCGATGCCGACTTGAAACTGACCGACATTCCTTCGGCACACAGAACAAGAGCGCGAGGAGCGCAAGCAGATAGAGCGAAAATGGGACGACTACGGCACGTCGCGTCTGTTGGGCGGGCGTCCGCTTGCGCCGCTTCCAACGGCACCGCGACCCTAAGTAAAAAACACGAGAGAGAAGCAGTTTCGCATTTCGTAATTTTGTGTTTTCATTTCCTTTCCTCGCTCAACGAGGCGTTTCTCGCAAGACTTTGACCGTCTCGTGGCGCAGTTGCACCGGGCATCGTGGCCAGAGACAGACAAAGACTCGCTAAGAAGAAAAAAAAAGAGTAAAGCGCGCACGGGCGTTTCAGCCCATTATACACAAACGCAGCGAGTAGCGACCAAGAGGCGACGAAGCAGACCCGCTCCACGCGGCTGCACGCGTCCTCGGCCAATCCAACGCACGCACACGCAGAGAATAATATATACACCGAAGCCGGTGGCGCAGAGTGCGCTCACACCGTCACAACCTTGTCCGTCGCCGGAGACTCCTCCACAGCCAACGACGAATACTCGGGAAGGCTCTCCACGTCGACGGGGATAACGTACGTGACGCGGCCACACTGGCACGTGTGGTGCACGCAGCCCTTGCGCTCGACGCACGCAGAGGCGCGCGCGCGGTCCTCTTCGTCGTCACCGAGAGCCTCGCGAATGAGGTAGTAGATGTACAGCGCGATGAGCAGGAAACTGATCACCGCCGCCGTGTGCGAGACCCACGTCGGCAGGCGGTGCCAGTACGACACGAGGCGCACCCACACCACGGGGCCGTCGCGCGTGTGGACGTGATCTGCGATACACAAATTGTAAAGGGGCATGTAAGCACCGGAGCAAAAAAAAAAGTGACAGAAGGAACCAAGAGGACACATACATCGACGCCGAAGTGCCACGAAAAACTCACCAGCATCGCCAAACGGGCACGGCTGCGTCTCGTCAAAGAGGCCGGTCGAGGGGCCCTGCGAGCCCTCCGCGTTCACGTGCGGCACGTGCTGCTGGCGGAAGAACCCGAGCACGTGGTACACGACAGAGCCCGGCGCCGTCCGCTCCACCTCAATCACCGTCACCGTCGCGTCAGAGAGTGCGGGATCCTCGCGGTCGTCGGCATCAAACGCACCCGCAGGGTTGTCGACCGAGGGCGGGCGCACGAGCCTGGGGAGATCGATCGTCGGGCGCTGGAGCTGCTCATCGCGGCCGAGGACGGGGAGAGGGCCGGCGGCCAGCGGGCCCACCGGCTGCGCGGGGAAATCGCGCGCGGGGCCGTGCTGCGCCTGCGCCGTCGCAAACATGTCAAACGCGACGGTGCACCCATGGAGACACGCGTACGCCGACGAGTCCTCGTTGAAGAAGAGCGCCGCGCACTCCGAAGGGCAGGCCTCGATGGCGCTCTGCCTCGACACCGAGCCCGCGATGCCGCGGTCGCAGCCCGTGCGGCACGCGCCAAACAGGTGCGTCACGGGCGTCGTGTGCGGGGGGAACGAGAACGTGCACGCGTCCACGCACGCGCTCATGGCTTGGGCCGACGGGTCCTCCTCGCGCGCGCCGCCCACGAGCAGCGAGTAGATTTCGTCCGCGCTGTGCACAAGCGAGAGCGCGGCAGAGTCCTGGTCAGCCTCGGGCGCCGGCTCAGCAGAGTCCACAAACTCGTTCGTCTCGTCCACGGCGTCGTCAACGGTGCGGCTCTTGTCCTCGGTCGCTGTCTTATCCGTCGGCGCTGGCACCGTGGGAGCCGAGAGCACTGGCGAGGCCAAAAGGCACAGCGCCACGAGCGCGACGATGGCCGTCGAGAGCTTCATCTTGAGCGAGAGTTTCAAGCGAAACGAAACGGTTGCGAAAGCTTGCGTGGGTTGATATATAAGCGAGCTTCGCAGGAGGAAATCACGCAACTCAAAGTACCGGCACGCAAAGAACGCAAGGCACGCACAAGCGACTCTGGCGCACACACCGAATGTTGCGAGCGCGATCGCAATGTGCAATTTGGAGAAGCACGTCTTATCTTGTGCAGGTACGTGAAGAAGCTGGCGGTCGGAATCTGTCGTGAGAGAGTAGGAACGCACGTTGCGGCCACCATCACACACGCGCGCTACAAGCTGGGAAGGGACACGAAACGATCGTGGGAAATGGCGGATCATCGTCACGGCTTATTTTGTGCGATATTAATGGCACGAAGTGGGGATTTTATAATTGCTGAGTATGAAAATATATGGACGCGAAATGGGCCCTGAAAATGACTAAATTGTGGATTTTGAAAAGTCGAATGTCGAGTGCCAGAAAGAAAATAATTTTTCTTTTTCATACAAATTTCATAGTTAAGCCGAGCATCGAATAATGGAGTGACACAGATCGAACACGTTACCCTCTTCGGACAAAGCACAATGCATAAGAAAATTAACGAAAAATAAAAGGTGCTTTTCATACAATTTTCATACGCAAGGAAAAAAATTTACTGCCTGTATCAAACAGTCGATCGCATCACCCGGCACCGGGGATGGGTAAGGCCAGCCAATGGCGTGAGGCCGGTCGCACGGGAAAAGCCGCTCCACTTGGCCCACACGAGCACGGCAGTCTCATTGCTTCATACATTCATACATTGTACGGGGAACAGAGTTGTGGGTCACGCTCCCACGCGCAAAAGAGACCGTGTGAAAGTAACACGCACCCCGAGGGTGACCATGCGTACACGGTCTCTTTTGCGCGTGGGAGCGTGACGCACAACTCTCCTGGTTACTCGCATGCAACGAGCAGCTGGTGGTATATCTGCCGACAGCACTAATCATTCGCGAGAGTGCGCAGACCGGCAGCCACGGTAGGGAGCAATACATGGTTTACTATTGGCTTTAACGTCCGGCGGCAAGCAAATCGAGCAACGGGCGACCGGTCGCTGCCGCACATAGTTCGTAGACGACCGTTCTGCACGCGGCGCAATGGCGATTCCAATCGTGGGACTTGATGCCCCGACCGCGAGTCTGTCTGGGATGCGAGTCGCAGACTCTTCCGGGAATAGCGTCTTGAACGCTTCCTGCGGCGGTCCGAGTAGCATCGTGCGGTACGATGACGCTTCGCCGCTGTTCCCTCGCAAAGGGCGCACCTCTTCGACTAGCCACTCGACGCACCCCTGTTCGTGTTCCACGTAGGCATTTCCTCGGTCACGATCACATCCTCAGCACCCGGAGTAGGGGCGGGGAAGAACATGGCGTAGGGCCCGACGGAGTGGCCTGACGCGCTCGTGCGGATTGAAACCGAGGGCGCGCACAAGCGGGGACGGTGCGCCGCGCCTGTAGATCCTGGTGCGAACGAGGATGGGACGGAACGGGGCAATGCCGGGCTCCGCGAGGTACTCGGGGGGCGGACTCGAGATGAACAGCCGCCGTCGCGCACGAGCGTGCGCTGGATGGGGAAATAGCTGGAGTCGCCCTCCTGCGTCGTCGTAGTCTCTGAAGACTTCGAACGCCGCGCTGTCGTAACCGACGAAGTCCTTGTCCTGACTGAGAATGTCCGCGCCGTCGGCGTGCGCGTGGGCGGCCATGGTATCATCGTTGTCTGCGGCGAGCGAGTAGCAGACCTCCACACCTTCTGCGCGAAAGGCGTCGCCCAGAAGCGTGCTGAGCCCGTGTGGCACCCTCTTCTGTCCCTGCTGCACCTCCTTCTCACGCCGCGCTCGCCACTTGTTGAGCGTAGCATCCGTTTCCATGCCGGCGTCGATGAAGATCTTGATTCCAGGCACGCTGGCCCTTGCCGCACGAACGAAGAGACGAACCGCCGGTGCACGAATGCCAGTTTTCTTGTCATTCAGGAAGCTATCCGCGTAGTTCAATATGTCGACGTACAACGGGCGCGCATCTCGAATGGACAACGACGCCGCTGAAGCAGTTATCTCGTCGATGGCCGAGCCGGCAGTGCGGACAGGGGTCTCGGCGTGAACAAAACGGCACGCTGCGCCACACCGGCAGTCTCCTTGCGCGAAGTAGCGGCAGAGTTGCCCGCCCTGATTGGGCCGGATCCTGCAGACCGTGACATCGTGGACAAGTACATGGGCTGAGAAACTTTCGCGATGCCTCGTTTTATATGTGCAGCACGTCCATATCGTGGCCAACGCAGTTCCGGCGCCGTTAGCCGCCCCGGTTGAGTTCAGGCAGTGGCGTTATGATGACTGCAGCCCCGGATGTGCATCTCCGACGTAACGCGCGTAACAATTTTTGCACGTGGACGCCGAGCTCAAGCTCATAATTTCAGAAACCGACAGTTCATTTCTGGGGAGGCCACATATGCATGGAGGCCGGGGAGGTAGTTATGGCCCCTTCCCCGCTCAACATAGAGGTGGGTGGCGCTGTTATTTTCTCTTGTTTGTGTGCACTTGCGATCCTGACTTTTCGCGTCACATTAGGCGCGGGCGGATGAATCCGCGTCTTTTTTCAACCGCCTCGTGTCGCTCATACCTGCCAAGTACTATCTTCCGGATTCTGACGAACAAGCGTTGGATCGGTGAGTGTGTGTCTCTCGCATTAAGGACCCTTGTTGCGAAATCCTCGCAAAGCAAAGTCGCACTTCGAGGCTGACACAATTTTTTTTTTTTGTTATGCACAGTTACAACAGATTCCTTCAGAATAAGTCTGGGAAGGCCCCAAAACAAGCGCTGAAGGAAAGGGCGCGCGACGCAAAGCGGCTCAAACTCGATCCCGACGCGCAAAAAACCGTCACTGACATTCAAGCGGAGGAGGCTCGGAAGCGCTCTCAGGCCGATGCGGGGGAAGGTGGTGCTAGTGACGACGACGACAGTGGAGACGAAGATGACGAGCCACGGCGAAAGCAACGCCCGGCGAGTGCGGCAACGGGGTGGACGCCGGCGACGTTTAGTGCGAAGAACGAGTCTATTAGCGTGCTGCAGCAGCGGCTGCACGCGCGGATAGAGGCTCTGCGGGGGAAGCGCAAGGCACCGTCGGGCGCTGCTGCCGAGACGAAGAAGGAGGAGCGTCGCGCGGACAATGCGAACAAGAAGAAGCGGGCGCGCGAGGAGAAGGACAAGAAGGCGCTCGTCAAGGGGCATCCGGACGACGAGCGACCGGCGAAGCGCGCGCGCGGGGACAACAACAAGCCGTCGATTGTCAACGAGAAGGGGGAGGTCGTTTTCAGCAAGTTCGATTTCGGGAAGTCTGCGGATGACGGCCCCGGCGGCAAGAAGAAGAAGAAGAAGAAGAAGGGCGCGGACGTCAAGTCGCTGCTGCAGAAGGCGGAGAAGGAAAAGAAGCGCATTGAAGAGCTCAAGGCGACGGACGCCGAGAAGGCGAAAGCGGCGGTGGAAAAGAAGGCGTGGCGAAAGGCGCTGGACATGGCGGAGGGCGTCAAGGTGAAGGACGACCCGAAGCTGTTGAAGAAGGCGCTGAAGCGGAAGGAGAAGGAGAAGAAGCGCAGCGAGAAGCACTGGGCAGAGCGGAAGGACGCCGTCGAGCAGGCCGTCGCCAAGCGGCAAGAACAGCGCACGCGGAACATCCAGGAGCGCATCCAGCAGAAGAAGGACCGCCGCATGGGAAAGAAGACGGTCGCGAAGAAGGGCGCGGGCAAGAAGCGCGCGGGGTTCGAGGGGAAGAAGGCCAAGTTTGCGAAGCCATCGCCCAAGTAGTGGGCGCCGGCGTGCGCCTGTGTGTAAGCCCTCTCTCCTGCTTGCTAACTCTCGATATCGCCTTCGTCTCCTGCTCTCAAGCATTGCTTGCGCTTGCGTTTTGTCTCTGCTGTCGCGTTCTTTGCGTTGCGCGTGCGTGCGATCGGCGTCCAAGTGTAACAAACGCGAGTCGCTAGACATGGGCCGGCAATTCTGATTGGGTCAGCCTCGTGCTGTTTACTTCAAACGGGCACTGACCCCGTGATCGCAATCGAGTCTGCGTTCTCTCTTCCTTCCACGATGCACCGTGAGAGCGGCTCCTCCCACGCGGGCGCCGACGAGGAGAAGGCCGCCAGCTTCTCGTCTCTCCCCGTCGAGATAGTTTCCCGCCACATTGCGCGATTCCTGCGCGCGCACGACGTCGCTTCCCTCGCGCAGGTCAATTCGACCCTCCGACGCGTACTGCGCGACGTGTGCGTGTACGAACTCACGCGGGGTTGCGCGCTTCGCTTCTTGGAAGATGCCGATTTTCGCGCCGAAGTGCGTCAAGTCCTTCCGTGGTCGCGCATCGCTCTCACGGCCGTCAACGCAGAGGCCTCCCTCGATCGCCGTCTGCAGCGAGACTGTACCACGTGCCCAAGACACTACTCGGACCTTGCCGGCATCTACTCTCTCAAGATTAGCGACAATTGCAGCCTCGTTGACGTGTCTGCGCTGCGTGACCTCGAGGCTGTGCATCTCACGCGCTGCGACAAACTCGTCGACGTCTCGCCCCTTAGTAGAGTGCCGTTGGTGCATCTGATTGACTGCCCCCGCGTCACCGACGTGTCGCCGTTGAGGTCCGTGCGTACGTTGCGAATATGCGGCTGCGAGGGCGTTTCGGACGTGTCGGCGTTGGGCAATGTTCGCCGCCTCTCGCTCGTCGATTGCCGCCGACTCGCCGATGTGTCTGCGCTGCGGAACGTACACCGCCTTGAGATATCGTACTGCGACGGGGTCACGAACGTCTCTGCGTTGGGTGGTGCGCACACGCTGAGCCTCGCGTACTGTCGCGACGTGCAGGACGTGTCTGCGCTGGGCCGCGTGCACGCGCTTTCGCTTGTGGCAACACAAGTGACCGACGTGTCTGCGCTGGGTCGCGTGCACACGCTTGATCTCAGCAATTGTCGCGGGGTCGTCGACGTGTCCCATCTCGGCGGAGTCCACTCGTTGCGTCTGTGCTCGTGCGAGGGCGTCGTGGACGTTTCTTCTCTTGGTGCCGTCCACACACTCGATCTCTCACTTTGCCCCGGCGTCGCCGACGTGAGCGCGTTGGGGAATGTGCACACGCTCACACTGACGGCATGCAACGGCGTGCGAGACGTCTCTGCGCTCGGCGGCGTCTACTCTCTCGATCTCATGGGCTGCGTGAACGTGGTCGACGTGGCGGCGCTCGCTCGCGTCCACAAACTCGTCCTGTCTGCGACGTACGTCGAGGACGTGAGCGCCCTCGGTCACGTACACACGCTCGTTGCCTCGCAGTGCCGAAGACTTGAGGACGTCACGGCGCTCCGCCATGTGCACACGCTCTGTCTCTCGCATTGCGAGAAGGTGCGGGACGTCTCGCAGCTCGGCCGCACCCACACGCTCGATCTTTCCCAGAACCCTCTCGTGGAGGACGTGTCGGCGCTGGGCGCTGTGCACGTGCTGAACCTCTCAAACTGTCCCAAGGTGGTCGATGTCTCTCAGCTGTCCGGCGTGCACACGCTCAACCTTCAAAAGTGCGAGGGGTTGGTGGACGTGTCTGCGCTCGGTCGCGTGCACACGCTTGACATCTCCCACTGCCCGGGCGTGCGCGACGTGTCTGCACTCGGCGGCGTTTACTCGCTCGACCTTGCGTATTGCACGGGCGTCAGGGATGTCTCTGCGCTTGGTGCCGTGCGTCTGCTCAACTTGCGCGGATGCTTCGCCGCGAAGCGACTGCCGGAGCCCCGCGTCGAGGGCTGCCGCATCGTGTGTGCGAACGGGCGCACGATCACCGACCGGCGACCGAGAGCAGAGGGTCCGTCTGTCGGTCGCAGCCGGCGGCGGAAGCGATGCAGCGTTATGTGAGGCAATTGTGTCGATAGCATTCGAAGCGTAAAGTGTTGAATGATTCTCTCTCTGTGGTCGTTTTTCCGACGCTGAGGAAGGCAGGCGATGGTCACGTGGGCGTTTAATCACGGCTTCCACGTCCGGAGAGTCCCGTCCTCCGCATAAGTGGCCACAAGGTTCATGTACGGGTGGTGTCCCACGCCCGCTATATGCTTCTCGTGTGCCTGCGAGGGGAAGAGGGAAAGGACTTAGGTTGAGAAGGCGTATGTTGAGAACGACCGGCGGTGTGGGAGGATAGATGGGAACGGGTCGGCCGAACCGCAGTGCAATCGGATTAAAACGGCAAGGAGAGAAAAAGGTAGACCGAAGATATGCTGCAGTCTCGCACACACGAACTCTCGAGACCGCTTCGATAAAGGCAATAGTTTACGCACCGGCATGCTGTGAACGAGCTTGCCGCTCTCCGTGCTGAACGAGTAGATGGCCTTGTCCTCTGCGACGGCATGGACCCAGTCGCCGCGCGGGGAGACGACGATGGCGGTGAAGTCGGCGTCCTTCGGCTTGCCGTTGGTCATCGTCCGCACGACCTGCGCAGGCGAAGGACATTGAAAAGGCGTACGAGGTATAGACGAGCAGCAATCTGCACGCATGCACGCATGCACGCACACGCACACGCACACGCATACGCGCGCACACACACACACACACACGCACACGCACACACACGCACACACACGCACACACACATGCAACAGGCGGCGCATCCCGCACCTGCCCTTGCATGTTCATCACATAGAGGGTGTTGGAGCGGTTGCACACGACAAAGTGCTCCGTGTTCTGAGGGAGGAAAGCGATGGCGTTGACCGTGATGTCCGATGACGCGCCCGTCCCAATCGCCACGCGGAACGTGTTGAGACAGTCGGCCGTCTTCACGTCCCACAGCTGCACGTGGAAGGAGAAGAGTCAGTAACGGATCGTCGACGCACTCGCACAAGGCGGCGAATGAGTAGAACAACAGCAAGCGCAAACCACAATTAAAAAAAAAAAAAAAAAAAAAAAAAAAAAAAAAAAAAAAAAAAAAAAAAAAAAAAAAAAAAAAAAAAAAAAAAAAAAAAGTAAAACTAATATAAATATAAAATAAAAATAAAGAAATATTAAAATGAAGAAGAAAGAAAAAAGACAAAGAAGGCGCGCACCTTGATGGTCCCGTCGCTGCTTGCGGACAGCACTTGCGCGCCATCCGGGGTGAAGAGCGCGTCGTTGACGTACGAGCTGTGGCCGCGGAACTCCTTCATCATCTTGCCGGACTTGAGGCCATGTATCCTGAAACACAACAGGCAGACACCATGGCGAGACAGCGTGAGCATGTGGCAGACGGGAATGGAGTAGGGAAGGCGACCACAGTTGAAGGCGACCACCGCCGCGCAAACAACAAACGGACACGGCATGGCGAAACAGCGTGAGCATGTGGCATAGAGGGAAAGGAGTAGTGAAGGCGACCACCGCCGCGCAAACAACAAACAGACGCCATATGGCGAAACGGCGTGAGCATGTGGCACACGACGGAAACGGAGAAGGGAAGACAAACACCAATTTGCATCCCATGTCCTGCAACACAACAACAAACAACACTGCTGACGAGAATTCAGCAGGCCAAACGAGAGCGCGATCCCTCACCTCACTGTCTGGTCATACGATGCGCTGAGCAGTTGCCCGCCGTCGCGCGAAAAGCGGACCGTCGTGATGCCCTGCGCGTGCGCGTGGTCGAACCGCCGAAGCACTTGCCCCGTCGCGACCTTCCACACCTAGCCGAACCATGCACGCGCACCGTCAACGACTTTGACGACCGTGCGTTGTGACAAAACCCTGCCGTCTGCGGTAACTTTCTTCTACTCCGAACACTTCTGTCGTGGAACATCTCACACACGCGCGCGCACACGCACGCCTGCTCACACGCCTGCGCACACGCACCTTGATTTTCCCGTCCTGCGACGCACTCGCGAGCATCTCGCTGTCTCTGCTGAAGTCGAGCGAATGCACGGCCGCCTCCATCATCATCATGTTCTCCTGCGCGACAGAGAAATGTCGGATCAGCTTAAATCATAGACGTGTCCATCGACTCCACTTTGCGCGACGGAGAGAGAGAGTGAACAGGGTCGTGTGAGCAGCCGAAGGGTTCAAAGGTGGGCATGGGACACGTGACCCAACAAACTGGTAATTGGGACTCCCCTCCTCCCCCCCCCCCCTTCCCTCATCCCGCT
>CALSCQ010002878.1:12500-29577 GCA_943704525.1 Pigoraptor vietnamica | reverse complement strand
GGGGGGGGAGTGTTATGGGTGCGAGTGTGGTAGACGATGCCTGTTGTTAACGTGTTTGCGTCTCAGTTGTCACCGGACGAACGGCAACAATTGGAACTTGAAAATTCGCGATTGTACGATGAAATGGAAGTGCTTATGACACAGGTAGCGTAACCACCGACTGCAGTGTGTGTGCGTGTTTGTGTTCGTGATTCTATTTGAGCGCGAGCGTGTTGCTGTACGTGTTGTCGTACAGTGCGCTTGTGCGTGTGCGTGTGCACGTGTAGGTGGCTGTCTGTAGGTGTCTCTGTATGTGCCCATGCGTGCGTTTCTTGCTCACAATGCTTTTCTCATCGCAGGTTCGAGACGCCGAGAGCAAAATGATGGAAATTTCTCGGTTGCACCAAATATTCACCCACAACGTCGTGTCTCAGGTATGCGTGGAGCTGTGGTGAACCTTTGCTACGCTGTTCGTGTGGAGCGACCATATACAGCGTACAGGTTCACACTTAATCCTTATAAGCGGGAACGTATGCGCGCATATACCTGCACTCTCGCACGGATACTTCACTGAGTAAATCGCCCCCTGTCTATTAGGCGGAGCTCATTGACCGGGTCCACGACACTGTCATCGCGGCGACCGAGAACGTGCGCCTCGGCAACGAGGAGCTGTCGAAGGCGATGCGCAACAGCGTCGACTTTCGCGTGTGGGTCCTCTTCTTCCTCGTCATGTGCTCGTTTGCGCTCCTCTTTCTCGACTGGTACAGCTGAGACGAATGAAGCAATTGAAAAAACTGATGACTCGCTGTGTATAACATCCGGGGTGCGTATTGTGTCTCTACAAATTCGGTACCGCTTTCGCACTTCTTCGAACCACACTTTTCGGAGTCGCACACACTCTCGCGGAATTGTTTGACGCAACAGAAGACGCTGTTTTACGCTGCGCACCCTGCCATCTCGCCGCGCTGGCATATTCAAGGAAGAATCATCGGTTGCTTTTCACATTTAGTGGCACATGGTGACGGACTGTGGGTGCCGGCGCTGAGGCTGTGGGGATGGACGAACCCGCCCCCACGGTGCCCGCTCTTGCGGACGGCGCGGGAGTTGTGGCGGGAAATGCGGACGACGGGCCGCCATTGTCGCCGATAGAGCGCGCGCACGAGCTGAGCAAGGCCATGGCCGTTGAACAGGAGCAACTGCAGTCGCAGCTGGCCGCATTGCAGCAGGTGCGCGTGCGTCGTGTGTGCGGGGCTCCATCATGCGCGGTTGCCTGTGGCTCTCTCGTTGTGCATTTTTTCGTGGATGAGTCGTGCTGTGTGCTTGTGTGATGTGCTGTGCCAGCCGCGTTGACGCTGAGGCCGCGTTTGCGACTATGTGACTGTGCAGACGCTGAAGTCGTTTCGAGGGCAAATGCTCGCCATCGTTAAGGATGAAAAGGTGCGTTTTCTTGAGTGGACCACACCAATTAGTGGGCTTCAGGTTTTGTGCACACAGGTGTCATGCATGCGTGTGTGTGTACGTGTGTGTGTGTGTGTGTGGGTGTGTGAGTGGTTGTGCCTGTGCTTATGTGTGCGTGTGCGTGCGTACGTGCGTGCATATGTGAGTGCGTGTGCGTGTGTGTAGCAGTGTGCTGGGTGTGTACTGCGCCTCACTGATTTGCGTTGGACGGACAGACGGCGGCGTCGCTTGGGCCCATCATTCTCGACGGCATTATAGGCGACCTCGACGAGGAAATTCGCGGCCTTCGCTTTCGGTTTGAAAAGACTCAGAGCGAGCTCAACGCGGCAAAGACCGTCGCTGAAAAGGTGCGCCCGTTGTTGGCCACACGTCAAGTTCTCGCTCATCTGTCCACTTGTCTTTGACGGACCGCTGTTATTTGAATTGCGTTTTGCCATTGTCCTTGAGGCCGCTGATCGTATTCGCTGCGTTTTCCATCTGTGTGTGCAGATCAGCGCCAGCGATGCCGCGGAGCCCTCTGCGATCGTGCCGGACGACTTTGACGAGTTTTCCGAGACGCTAACGCCCGAGCAGAAGCAGTTCCTCACGCTCCGACGGAAGCTTTCTGACCCCGGAGATCCCGTCATGGCGGCGGCCCTTGCCAATGCCGGCGGTGCGGGGACGGGCGCGCACCGGGGCTCGTCGTCGTGGAAGCTGATGGCGTCGCTCGCCGACCTGCGCTTGTTGAAGAAGAGGGAACAGAGGGACAAGGTGTGGAAGACGTTCAAGGAGCGGCTGCAGCTCCGCGAGTCGATTCAGCGGGCACTCGGAAGCGCGCGCGCCGCGGGAGAGCCGACGGTGTACGAGCTGCAGAAACTCAAGCAGCAGTACATGGCGCTGCACGCGCGCATGGAGCAGTGCGCGTTGCGGCTCGACCTCCTCGCGGCGAAGATTGCGGGGTCGTGGATCGAGGCCAAATACATGAGCGCGGGCGACGACGGGCGCAGCTGTTTGGAACTCGTGGGGTCGATCGACGTGTCGGAGCGTGCGGAGCTGTCGGCGCATCTCGACCGCTACAGCGACGCGATCCTCGAGCTCCTCTCGAAGAAGATGTCGCACGCCCACAGGAACGGCTACTACCTGCAGAACAACCGGGACGCCGAGCCCGTCGCCTGCCCGCCCATCCCACAGGCACAACAACTGCCGTCGTCGCGTGCGTCAGAGTCCGCGATTTTGTCCAAGGGCTCGCCCGTCATCGATGCGCCCCCGAGGGCCAGCATCTCGGTCCCGACATTACAGGCGCGCGCTGCGTCGCCCACGCCATCGTCCCTCGCACAGGCCGCCGCTGCGCCGCTCGCGCCGGTAGAGCTCTCCCCCGCCGACCACTGCATGCGCATGGCGGACGACGTCATTGGAGACGCCGAAATGGCCCGCAGCAACCGTGAGCTGAGGGAAATCCTCATGGCGGCGCCCGCAGCGGTTTCTCGCCCCTTCGCCACGGATACGGCCATGGCGAGCCCGGGGTCCGTCGCGTTCACGCCCAACGGCAGTTCCGTTGACATTCCGGCGCTCTCTCTGCCCGCGCACCCTTCGTTAAACGGGGCGTCTTCGGGCGCGGCAAGCCCTTCGCCAACGCCCGGCACCCTCTCGGCATCGTTTGCGCCACTTGGCGCCTACGCCACGCCGCTCTCCCATTCGAGTCCGTCCATGTCTGGACTGCGCGCCAGCCCGTCATTTTCGGGTTCCATGATGGGCCTGCAGCATGGCAGTCCCTCGATGTCCTTTTCTGCTGGCCTGCAGCACGCGAGCCCCTCGATGTCTGTGTCGGCTGCGTTGCCGTCAGTTCGGTCACACGCGAGCCTTCTCAATCTCGATCGCGCGGGACTTGCAGAACTGCAACTTGTGTTGCAGCTCGGGGACGTCCTTGCGCTCGCGTCAAAGTGTGGACTGCGGGGGTCGCTCGACTGTCCACCGCCAGAAGAGCCGCCGTAGTGAGAGAGAAAGAAATACAGAAGAAAATTGTGTAACACGCGTAACACCACACGTGACTATGTCCGGTCGCGATGTGTGATTGGCAGGTGAATTATTTTGAACGGGCTTTGACTATGAAAAATGTACCAAATTTTATTTATTAGAAATTGACAGGTGCGGCGATCCCAACCGCACACACACATCTCCACACACCCCGAACACACACCCGCACGTGTGCTTCCCACGGTCTCTCCCACACACCGCACCCGCACGCTTACTTATCCCGAGAGGCGTCCGTGTCCACGTTGCTGCGTATTGCTACTGTATTCGTCCTTCATCCTGTCGCGCTGTCAAGGCTGTTCCCATTCGACAACTCAATCGCACATCAGATTACTCGAATACCGTTACGTGGCAACTAGTCAGCATTCGATTTGAACCGAACCGCGATACGCGCCGGTATTGTGCCATACGTCCCTTCAAATATGACTATGCGATGAACGACGGACATACGTTGTTGACGGACGGTTGCGTGTGATCGGCGGGCATTCGCGGTCCCCGCGCGCACTAAGGCCGCAGGATGGAGCCCGGAGTGGTCATTGCTCCGGGGAGGGAGGGACGTCTGCGGCGGTTCGTCGGGGCTGCGCGCACACGCCCGCGGATTTGGTTGACGATTGTGCTCGTTGCGGGCTCGTTGATGCTGGGCACAATCATGCTCGCGACGTCGGTGGAGCACCTTGAGGAAGACGCGTCGGGTGCGGGCGGCGCAGTGGAAGGTGGGCGTGCGTCTGTAGTTTGCAAGATGTATTCTCCGTTGGTGTGCAACAAATTTGGGGAGAAACTTGAATTTGTTCGCCCCCTCCCTCCCGCACTCGTAGCCCTCAGTCGCCGGATTACACACTTCCTACATGCACACTCGCACACAGAGAAACTGGACAAGACGCAACGCGAAGGGTACTGAGTGCATGTGTGCGTTTTGCCGCAGAATTTGCGCTCCCGGGCGTTCCGTCGAAGGGATCCGCCATGCGAGCGAAGCGGCACATGCATCCGGGCGAGAAGCCGGGCTCATATAAGTACAACTGCAAGCCACTCGTGGCCAAAGTGCCGCTCTCCATGTACGTCAAGCGCGAAATCGGCGCAAAGCCCGACTCGGACGAGAATACGTTTCGCTACATCTTCTACAACACGGTGCCCTATCGCGCGTACATTTCGGGCCTGCGTCGACTGCAGATTAAGGGGACAAAGACGGTCTCGGACGCGCGGCTCGTGATCACCGACGGCAACGGCCACCGGGATCTCCACCGCAAGCACAGCAACCTCTTCAAGCGCGGGACGATCATCGTCAGCACGGTGCTGGGAACGGCCCCCGCGGGCGGGAGCAAGGAACTGCAGCTCGTGGCGAAGCGTCTCGTCGCGGCGCGCGGCGGGTGCGATTTTGACTCGTTCAACGTTCAGCCGGCGTCCATTGCGGTCTTTGATTCGAGGGATTGCACGGCGCTCCAGGAAATCATCGACTCGCCCAATGCCGGCAAGGAGGTGCGGCGGCCGCTTTAGTACGTGTGTGTGCGCGTGTGCGGTGCGGTGTGTGTGTGAGTGTGTGTTGTTGTAAAGTCCGCGTTTGCGTGCGTTCGCGCATGTGCGTGTGCGCGTGCGTGTGCGTGTGTGTCGTCAACGGCGACGAATGGTGAACGCGCTAACTCTTCGCATTTCACCAGATTTACATCATCAAGCCCAAGGGCGGCGAAAAGGGATGCGGCATCAAGGTCGTCGCCGGCAACAGCGAGCGCCTTGTTCGAATTTACGTCGAGGCGTGCGCCTTCATGCGCCAACCCGAGACGGCACTCACGAACACGACGCAGATCGTTCTCGAAGACGAAGAGGCCGACGAGAGCGGCAATGTCGACGCAGGGTCGGGGTTTCCCGACAACAAGACGGAGTCGGACCCGTTTGGCCAGCGCGAGAGCTCGCAATCCGAGACGGAGCTGGACGTGCAGAGCCGCGACGCGCTTCTAAAGAGTGCCAACTCGAGCATGCTGACGGTGGAGGAGCTCGTCAACATCATCGTTCCACGGCGGCGGGGGAAATCGAACATGATGATACAGCGGTACATTGTGAACCCCCTGCTCATCCACGGGTCCAAGTTCGATCTCCGGAGCTACCTGCTCATCGCGTGCACGCACCCGTTTGTCGTCTTCTTTCGGAGCGGCTACGTGCGCCGCGCGCTCGGCTCTTACAACCCGTCGATGCTCAACGACACGCAGTCCCACCTCACGAACACGCACGTCCAGGTTCGTTCTTGTTGCGTCCAGCCTAAACCCTCTCCTGTCCAAATTCTTTCCTTCTTGTATCCCCGTGTGTGTGTGTATGTGCGTGCGTGTGTGTGTGTGTGTGTGTGTGTGTGTGTGTGTGTGTGCGTGTGTGTTGTGTGTGTTTCAGGGTTTGCCCTTCTTACTCATCGCTTATTTCTAACTCAGGAGACGATGAGTGGCTACAACGGATCCGATCACGTGTGGTCCATGGAGAAACTACAGGCGTACTTCACCAAAACGTACGGCGACGTCGTCGGCAAAGATTTCGTCGCGTCGAAAGTGGAGGGATTTATGAAGAAAATGGCGATGGTCCTCTTCGAGAGCACGCGCCCGAGCATCATGCGGGAGCGTGGCGGTTTCCAGCTCATCGGTGCGTGCGTGTGTGGTTGTATGTGTGGGTGTCTATGTGTGTGGTGTGTGTGTGCGTGTGTGTGTGTGTGTGCGTGCGCGCGTGTGTGTGTGTGTGTGTGTTGTGTGTGTGTGTGTGTGTGTGTGGGGGGGGGTCCCTTCCGTGTGTTTTGTACTGGCATTACGAGTGTTTTCCCTTTTCTCACTTGCGCGGTCACGTTCGGCGCTTCCAGGGATGGATTTTATGATGGACGCGAATCTCCAGGTGCAGTTCATCGAAGCCAATGGCAAGCCGGGCTTTGGGTACCAGAACCGGTGGAAGACGCAGTTCGGCGTGGACTTCGCCGTCGACATGTTCGACCTCGTGATCACTCTCAACTCGGACCCGACGGTGATCGCGCGTCTGAAGGCGGGTAGGGTCGTCAACGGCTTCGAGGTCCTCTACAACGAGCACATCGACGACTGCAGCGGTCGCATCACGGTAAAGGGCGCGGCAACGCCCGAGTCGGCGACGGACGTGTGCAAAGCGCTCGTCAACATGAAGGAGATCAACAGCGCAACGTACAACGCGTACATCAAGGCTCGCGGAGCACCGGCCCCGGAGCCGGTCATTTTCGTGAGCGACAGCGACGAGAGCGACCGGCGGGCTGCGCTGCACGAAGAGACTGAAGAAGAGGAGGCTCGTCCTCCCCCCGCGGCCCCTGCCGACGATGGGAATCCTGCACCCGGCGCTGCCGTTGGGGGTGCGAACGTAAAGAAGGGCCCGGAGCAGAACGCCGCGGCGGAGGGTGCGGCGGAGGGGGCGGAGGGCGCGGGCGACGATGAAGGGGACGACGAAGGGGACGACGAGGGGGACGAGGAAGAAGAGGCAAACGCGGAGCCAGCCAAGAAGCGAATTGGCGACATAGGCGAACAATGAGAGAGATTGTGTGCGACGCGTGTCAGTTGCGTGCGCGCGCGTGCGTTGCGTTGGGGCGCTTTTTGTGCGTTTTTGCTCTGCCGTTTGAGTTCTCATTGAGTGAGAAAACCGGTGTTGTAACAAAGCTGTTACATAGATCACGTGATGGCGATGGCAAGGGCGTCCTCTGATTGGTCACTTTCGATTTTGTATGGGCTGAGTATGGCGAAACGCTCACGTCGATTTTGGTGATGTCACACACACACACACACACACACACACACACAAGTTCACAACACATATGAAATTCGCCCCATCCCTTTTATTCCCTTTCTCCTTGTACCTTTTTCGCTCGTCGGGCTCTTCTCTCTCTCTTCGTGCCTACAATTCCGCGCGCGCGTTGTGGGCTGCGACATCGGCGACAACCCACACCCACTGCATCCGTGGTGTGAACTTTTCGACTTTGTGTTATTGGGCGCGCGCGAATATGGACTGCGGCCGCGGCCGTTTCTCATATCAATACCCCCTCCCACATCGCGGCGAAATATCTCCTCTCGAACACAAGGAGGTGTTCCGCATCTCGAGTTGAAAAAGCGCGCAAAAACTTGAAGACAAGACGACCTGACGTTGGTGTGACGCCACTGCGAGCATGCCGACTCTGTTGGGCCGCCTCGTGCGGCGCATATTTTCGAAGCGCTCCTCGAAGGAAAGAAGAAACAGCGAGAATGGAACGGCGACGGCGCGCGTGTCCAGCAAGCGTCGTCGGAGCGAGGAGGGTCCGCAGCAGCGCCCACTGATTGACCTTCGCTCTCCGCACGCCGTGCGCAACTCCATGCACAGCGTGCCGTTGGCGCAGACCATCCCCGACCCCTTGTTAATGCCCGTCGCTGCGATGCCGCCGCCGGCGGATGTTGACGCCGACGTCGACGACGAGCCGCGTGCGCCCGTGCCGGCGGATTTCCTCTCCCTGCCCCCGCCGCTGCAGCCGGAACCGGCCGCCGCCCCCGTGCCGCCACCCCGCGCACGGACTTCGCTCGGTTTTGGACCTCTTACGGAGCAGGCGAGTGCCGAGGCGCTGCGGGAGGGGATCAATTTGACGCGGACGAACACGAGCGTTGGGCCCGATGGCTACCGGACGAGCACATTCACGGCGACGATTAGCGTGGGCAACGACAGCATACCCATCATTGGGATCATTCGCGCGCGTGCGACGGTGTCACGCGAGGGCGACGGGACGACGGACGCCGCCGACGGCGAGGGCGAGGGCGACCCCGAGGAAGAGCTCGCGCGTCTTCGCACGCTGGAGGATTTGGCAGTACTCGGCAGCCTCCTCGAGTTTATTGGGTGGCTTCGGCGGCGCGAAGCGCTGCGCCGTGCCGCGGAACAGGACATTGTGCGACGCCTTTGCGAGGCGGGCGGGTAGCGGTCGAATGGGCCTGTGGCTGCCTGCTGTTGCTGCCGTGTAGATATGTGCGTTCGTGCGTGCGTGCGTGCGTGCGCGTGCTCGTGTACATAGGATTTGCTTTTGCGCGCGGTGATTCATCTCTCTCCTCTCCATTGTTGCGTCGCGCGACGCTTGCGGTGTGTGTGCATACACTACCCGAAGGTGCTAGCACACATAAAGTGCCGCGATTTCAAATTGTGGCGCCTGTCGCAATGTACACAAGTTCATATTTCAAGGTCCGAAGGATGGGATGAGGAACGCCGCGTCCGCGCGCACACAAGCGCTCACACAAAGACGATCGTTTGAATCGACGACGCCGGCATCTCCACGTTGGCGTACTGGCCCGTCCGCGGGTGCACGACGCTGTACACCTTCTTGAACGCCACGTTCGAGTTGACCGCAATGACAACGTACGCACCGTCGGGCCGCCGGAACGCGCCAATGTCGGGCGCTCCGATGCTCGTCCCCGCCAGCTCGATCCCAACGCGCACTGACCCCGGGGGAAGGAAGGCGGAAAAGTGCGCGAGGGCGTAGAACATGGGCTGTCGGTAGAAGCGCGTGGCATTGGCCGCCGGCTGAACGTTGCCCTGGTCGTCCTCGTCCACTTCGCAGATGATAGGGGCGTCCACGAAGTTTTTTGCGTGGTTGGGCCCGCCTTTGCGGTCCAAGGCGATATTCCAATCGGTCCATCTGTGTTGTTGTGCGAGAGAAACGTCGATTAGCTTGGATAGACGCATGTTGAGTCGGGGCGTGGGTGGCAACGGGAGTGAAATGTATAGTCATTGCAACACACCGACGCATTGAACGCGCAAAGACGCACCCGACGGCGAAATTGTTGAGGTCGCCGAGGATATCGTACGCGTATGTAACGCCGCGACCAAAGTCGCCGATGGACGGGCCATTCATGAGCGGAAGAGGTAGGTACCTTGTGTGTGTGTGTGTGTGTGTGTGTGTGTGTGTGTGTGTGTGTGTGTATGTGGAGGGGGGACATTGTGAGTGAATTGGAGACAACGGTCTTGTCATTGAATGAGGGAAGACGAATTGGACGCGAAACGCACCCTTCGCACGCCTCCGTCGCGAGAATGAACTTGTCCGGATGCAACGACGCCGTCTTCGAAAGCCTGTGAACATGTGCAGCGAATCATAAGGACAGAGTATCGTTGCCACACACACTCTAAGTCGCTCAAAGTAACTCCATTGTACCCTCACTCAACTCAACCTCCGCGCAATGGACGCTGCAGCTCACGGAACAAAATGAAGCACGTGACCGGCGGCACTCACTTGTCGAAGCGGTTGAAGAGGTCGTTGACTTCCGCGTACCAGTGGACGCCAATGCCGGAGACATACTTGGCGGCCTCGGGGTCGCTGAGTACAGTCGTGGCCCAGTCGGGCAGCAGCGGCCGCTGGTCGTCGAGAATGATGATCTTGACCTGTGCGTGTGCGTGTGTGTGTGTGTGTGTGTGTGTGTGTGTGTGTGTGTGTGTGTGTGTGTGTGTGTGTGTGTGTGTGTGTGTGTGTGTGTGTGTGTGTGTGTGTGTGTGTGTGTGTGTGTGTGTGCGTGCGTGTGTGCGTGTGCGTGCCAGCCGTTTCTGTATGTCAGTACCTTAATTGATAGCACAGCACACAGCAGAGCACTCACATCCGGGTGTTCCTTCGCCAGCAGAGGGCCCAAATCCGACTTGATAAAGTCGCGCTGTGTCTCCGCGGTGAACTTCATGCTGTCCCACCGCACCTGCGCCAAACGGGAAAAAAAAGTGAGCGCACGCAGTACCTGATACGCGCACAAGTGCCAGACTGCCGCACAGCAAAGTGAATATTAACACACAGAACCACGCGCGCACACACCTTCTGCGAGGGCTCGTTCTGCGCCGTGACGGCCCAGAAAGGCACGCCCTCCTCGCCGTACGCAGTAAGAAACTTGGAAAAGTACAGCGCCCACGCCTTGTGCACCGCATCGCCCGCCGTGCCGTTCAGCTGCCCGCCCAGCATCGTCCCCGAGTCCTTCATCCACGCCGGCGCAGACCAGGGGCTCGCAAACAGCGTCAGCGGGGACGGCCCGTGCGGGGCCGTGCGCGCACCCGTCTTGGCCATCGCGCGCTTGATGAGCGGCAACTTCAGCTCCCTGTCCGCAGCAATGTCGAACGACGTCATGCCAAAGTCCCCGGCCTTGTCGTTGTACGAGTACGAGTGGGTGGAGAAGTCGCAGCTGGCCATCGGCACGCGCCCGAGACTGTAGCCAATTCCGCCGTCCCCATAGTACCCCTCCAGCAGAAGCTCCTGGAGTTCGGGCTCAAGCTTCGAGATCACAAGCGCCGCCGCGTCTGTGAGCGCGCCACCAAACCCGACGATCGTCTGAAACGTCTTTGAGGGGTCGATGCGGTACGACTGCCACCCGCTGTTCTTAGCGGCTGCGAACGCGGCTGTCGCCGGTGCGAGGCGCTCTCCGGCCTTGGACGTCGTGTAGACAACAAACTGGCCGTTATTGGGGATCGCGAATCCCTCGAGGGGCTTCTTGCAGTTTTCCTTGGTGCACACGCACGCGCCGTCGCTCATCGCGCACGCACTCGCAGAGGGAAGGCTCGCGCACAGCGACACGAGGCACACGAGCGCAACCGCCAGCGCATCCAACGCACGGGGCGCCATTCTCCGTCCCTGCTGCCCACTTCAGGCACACACGCGCGCACGTGGGCGCCAGTACAGGCCCCGCAAGAAATGCAGTAGAGACTCACGAGATGCTCAAAGTCGGTTTGCATTTTGGCTTCGCCAGCACTGGGCGTAATTATAAACCCCCGGATGTTTTAGCCACTCACGTGACGTAAGGTTCCCTTTGGCGAAATCTCGGCAAAAGGGCGTCAACCACTTTGTGCCACTTGCGAATTGAGAGGGGGGAATGTGCACACACCCACCGCACCTGCGAAGCCCATCGTTGCGCGGCGCGCGCGTGCGTGCGTGTCTCCATTTGTGCGTATTCTCTGCTCAAGTCCCCTCTTTGCTGCCCCGAGGTGCCGTCGCTGGCCGTTGTAGTTCATCGTGCGTTCTGTGTGCCAGATCATCGAGCCCACAACTGTTTCGACGACCTTCCATCGCCGTCTGTGGGCATAAGGGGACGTCTTTTGCAAGCAGAGACGAGTTATTGAGCGCATCGTATTTCGTGTTTGATATCTTGAGGGCATTTTTGCCCTCAACTGCTTCAGCCGCAAACATGGCTGTCGAGATGTGGAAGAACACGCCGTACCTCGTGTCGCGGTGGGTGCTCTGGCTCGTCGTTCTCGGCGCGGCGTTGATCGACTGGGTCGTGCATCGGAGCGTGCGGACGCGCGGATGGCAGCTGCACCGCTCGGTCGTCGTCGTGGTGGCGCTGTCGTTCGTGAAGGAGTGCGTGACGCTGGTATGGTCCCAAATGGCCGACACGTCGCCGACGTACTTTGCGGTCATCTTTTTCTACGACCTCGCCGACGCGGCGTTCATGTGCTTGCTGATGGTGATTGCGAGCGGGTGGAAGATCACGCGCGACACGCTCGAGGGGTACAAGTTCGGCCTCGTGCTGGGGCCCATGCTCTTCTTCTTCTCGGACATTGTGGGTTTCGCTGTCTGTCGGTCTCACTCGGGCGCTTCGGTGTGTCGCACGTGGAGGGGGGCTGTTGCACGTGGAGGGGGGCTGTTGCACGTGGAGGGGGGCTGTTTCACAGATGAGGCTGTTGACTACACCCTCATATACTCTTTGTTTGCTTGTGCCATTTTTATTCTCTTGACGCTGGGAACCTTGCTCTCGCCGTACGAGTTTACTTAATAACGCGCACGTTCGCCTTTTGGCTTTTGTCTCTGTTGCAGATCGTCGACTACATTGTGGAGGAACAGATTGGGCACTCGGGCGTGCAGACGCACAAAATAACCATCTCGTCGGATACGCTGCGCAACGTCCTCCTCTTTGTGAGTGCGCAATGTGTACGCGTGCGTGTGTGTGCGTGTGTATGTGAGTGTGTGTGTGCGTGTGTATGTGAGTGTGTTGTGTGCATGCCTGTGTATGTGTGTGTGTGTGCGTGCGTGCATGTGTGTGTGTGTGTGTGTGTGTGTGTGGCTGATGGCTGATGGACAAATGACGGCAAACCAACGCTACTCATGCCCCTGTATGGCCGCATCGACCTCGCATTATCTGCGTTCTCTTGTCGCGCGCGCTCACGCTCCTTTCTCCCTCTCCGTGGCACGCGCCAGGCATCCGCCCTCAATGCAGGCGCTCTCTTCTACTTGTGGATTTGGATCTTTCAGTCGAATAAGATTGAGCGACGGAAGCTGGAGATCAAGATGATGGTGCAGCGCAACGACATTCCGATTGTCGTCCTGCGCCGCGCACTGGGCGGTGAGCTGAGCCACGCCTCGCGTCGGTTGCGCAATGCTTCGCGCAGGTCGCAGTTGCTCCTTATGGTCAACTTGGCCTTTCTCGTAGTCGTGTGTCGTGTGTTTGGCGCAAGTCCTCTCTGGCCGCGTACACGAACTCTACTTGCGATTCATGTCGCACAGGGAGCGCCCATCCGCGCGATTCTCGGCACTCTCGCTGATCTGTAACCGTCCCTCTTCTCTCTCTCTTGGGTGACGCAGAAGAGGCCCCGGCACCAGTCGAGGGCGCCCCACCCGCATACTCCGACACAGCTGCCAATGCGGCGCCGGGGAGTGCGCGCACGTCGACGGCCAACCTCAACGCCGCCGCGGCTCGTTCGTCCGAACGGCTTTCTTCTGCGAACGAAGAGGCGCCTGCGGCCGACCCTTCGACGAACCCGTTCGCACCCCGTGGGTTATCCCTGCCATTTGCTTGTGTGTGCTGGTGGGTTTTGGGGTTGATATACCGAAATCATGCCCTAACACCTTCGGCGATTTTGCGAGCAGCGCCTTCATCGGACCTCCCGCCCGCCTATGCCTCGGTGGCATCGCCGCCGGACGCAACTGTGCCCATTCCCACCGGTGGGTGTTCGCGTGGGCTTGTGCGGGGTGGTGTGTGGTGTGGTGTGTGTGTGTGTTGATGTTGAATCCTCCTTGCGTGACGTGTGTTACGTTCCCATTGTGAAACTGTCTGATGATTTCTGTTACTCGCGTCCCTCAGGCGCATCGAACGGCGCGGCGTCCGAAGACGACGAAGAGGACGACAGCCCGTTTGCGCCCGCTGACTCAAACGGCCAAATTCCCGACATGGCCAAACTCCGGCTCCTCAGGTAACCGCACGGCCGCTCTTGTTTGCCTGCTCGTGTTATTGTCGTTGCGAATGCCTGTTTAGGTTGAGAAACTGCGCGGTCCACACTCTCGCCTTTCTCACCCCGTGCGTCTCGCGTCCTCCTCTTCCCCTTCGCAGCCAATTCAACTTTGTCGTGTCGCTCTATTTCTTTGTCATCATCGGCCTGCTCGTCTGGGAGGTGTACCAAAATCGCATCCTCCCGCCCATGGTTGTCATCAGCGACATTGCGACGCTCGTCTTCATGGCGTCCCTCGCGTGAGTGCTGCGATGGATTGGCCCTTTGCGTGAAATTCTGTGCGCTTGGATGTCCCTCCTGCCCCCCTGTGTGCGGATATTCAGAACGCCTGCCTGGCCCTTCTGTGCTTGGCCGCCCCTCCTGCGTGAAAACTTTGTCGCCTTCCAGTGAGCCTTCAGTTTTGGGTGTCTGTGTTTCGGATTGTGCAAGCGATCTAACCTGCCTGTCCTCGCCTGACCTCCAATCAAATTGCGTCCCCGCAGTTTCATTTTCCGCTTGCGCGAGAAGAACCCCTACTTTTTGCTGAGCGACTATGCGGCGTCGGCACCCAACGACGCGCCGCCGAACGTCTTTGGCCGTTCTGCGTCCAGGAACCAGAACGACGCTGGCGAGGCTGGCGAGGCTGGCGAGGCGCCGGTGGCCGGTCACGTCTTCCACTTTGCACCAATGTCAAACGACGACGACGAAGACTAATACAGTGCATAATAAGCGCGTGTCTGTGCGCATCTTTCTCAAACTCCATCTGTTTTCGGAGGTTCATTGATATGCGTGACACAGTGGTCAAAAGAAAAAAAAAACAACCACTTAAGAATCGGCAGCATGTGCACTAGCCGCCCTCTTCTTCACGCGTCCTTCTTGCTGCGGAGCGTCTTGTAGCGGTCGTTCAAGAAGTCGTCCACACCGCTCGCGTACAGCTGCGAGAAGCGGCGTCCGCTGGGTCCACCCGGCAGTTGCGTCAGCAATTCGCCGTCCGTCGAGAGATCGCCGATCATACGCCACGACGGGGCGAAGCAGCTGTGGCGGCCGTGTGTCTCGAACGCGCCGCCCTGCACGAGCGTCGCACGCGATCCGCGCATGCCGTACGGGCCCTTGTCGAAGCCGAGGAACGCGGGAAGCTGGCCGTCGAAGAACAGATTGCGCATGAGGAGGACGCTCTTGTCGCCCCATGTCTTGCGTGCGCCGAGGTCGATGGAGGAGAAGAAGGCGTCCACGGTGCGGCTCACGAGGGCGTCGCGCTCCTTCTCCCCGCCAAACCAGAAGTCGTAGTCGGCGAGAATGGCTTGGTCGAGCCTGGTGTTTTCGAGAGGGCAAGTGCGTGAAAGACGTCACCAAATCACGGTCGCGAGTCCATTGCCTCAGCAGTGTGTAGGACACAGTGAGCTGGAGGATATGCACGGATCACTCCGCGAGTGCAGCCGGTCAGCAGTTATGAGATGCGATTCGCAAGCGGGGTGAGATAAAAAGACAATAAAGAGACATGCAGACTCGACGAGGCACAGTAGGATGACGCGACGCACTTACTTATGGTGCAGCGCGTGCGCGATGGAGCTCTGACGGGACATGATGCGCCACACGGCACTGCCTAGCTTCCGCTCAAACGTCGCGTCAAGGATCTTCTCGTAGAGGCTCTCGAAGAGATAGGCGCCCTCCGAGTCGGGGGTATAGCTGCAGTGCGAGGAAGCCGCGTCAGTTAACTGCATGCAATACCGTACGATCCGCGTGCAGTGCCGCTTTCCGCCGCACAGTGAAGCAACCGTCACACACGCACAACATTGGAGCTAAACGCGCTCGGCACACCCCCCACCCAGCACTGCCACGTACATAGGGACGCAAGGATACGATAACGACGCTGGACCCACCGGAAGTCCCACGAGGCGAGCACTGCCGCCTTTGCATTGCCACTCGGGAGGAATCGGCGCAAGAGGCCCATCACGCGCTCGCCCTGCCAGCAAACCATGTGAGCCGTTGGATATTGGTGAACTGTGCATCAATTTCAAAAAAAATAATAACGAAAGAAAGAAAGAAAGAAAGAAGAAAGAAGGCACTTGTGTAAGCGAGATCGTTTTGAAGTACAAAGTGAAATAACACCACGGCGCACCTGCAGCGAGTAGAGGTCCGTCTGGAGCTTCTTCATGTCCTCCACGCTGACCTTGCCGTTCGCCTGCCGAGCTCAATGTGAGCTCACCATCCACAGCACAGCCGCCAAACCACCGTCACACAGGCAAATAATGCACGCTGTTATTGACATTCAGACAACATAAGACCTTAGAAATAGAATGGACACACTTGCACAGGACAACATTCAACATAGGGCCTAACACAAAAATAGTGCATAGTGTGTTAGGCCCTATGACATTCAACGAGTTCACCATCCACAGCGAAGAAGGCTGTCCAGTTTACACGAGACACACACACACACACACACACACGGAGCACACAGTTCCGTTTCCATTCAACCCCTCCCACCTTGACCAAGCGCCCGAGTTCGCTGCGTGCACGCTCGGCGCGGTACGGTCCCATGTGGATGTTGACGACGAGCGGCTTGGCGGGGTCAGGGCTCTGCAGGTTGTCGTTGGCTGTCGCGAGATATCCCTCGGGCGGGTTGACGATGGCGTGGAGTTCGTCGCCGCTGACAAAGCCCTTCCACGCATACTCCTCGCGCCACGCGGGGACAGAGAAGAGGCCCGAGTGGTTGTGGGCGCGGCGAGGGAGCACGCCTGCCTGCTGGTAGGCGATGGAACCCTCGGCGTCCGCGACGAGGAAGTTGGCGGAGAGCCCAGCGTGGACCAGGCGTCTGCGCGAATTTACCCAAAAGTTTGAGTGCGGCACACTCTGAGAGAGAACACTTCGCAGCGTCGCATTGCAGGAGGGTGAGAAGAGGATCCGAACAGACACGAGACAAATGTCGGATCAGCTTAAATCATAGACGTGTGTCCATCGACTCCACTCAGACACGAGAGAGAAAGACCTCATTCAATAGACAGTCAAGAGGGGATGAACAACACCTCCCCCCCCCACTCGACTCTGTCTAATGAAAGAAAGAAAAACACAGGAAAGTAGGCGAGAGCGAATACGCACTTGCGGGCCTCCTCGACCGTCTTGACGCGCGTGAGAGGAAAGATCGCGTCGAGCTGCTCGCGCGTCACCTTCGTCCACGCAAAGGAGCGCGCAATGTAACGGCCATCCGGCAGCACGTAACTGTGAACGGACAAATGCGCTCGTTCAATGTCACACCATCCGAACATGGCCACACGCGTCGGCGTTGCCGAAACTCTGCCTGCCTGTGTGAAGCTTGTGTGCGTGCGCATACATGATATGTGGTCTGGGCCGTGTGCGTGCGTGGCTTGCGCGCATGGTGAGTGTGTGTGTGTCACTTGCACAATAGCAACCCACTTGTCACCCATGATGGCGGCGGCATTGGACTCGCCCGCAGACAGCTCGAGGACGCCGCGGT
>CALSCQ010002878.1:0-7500 GCA_943704525.1 Pigoraptor vietnamica | reverse complement strand
AACGCCAATTACTCAACGGGCAGGCGCAGACGGACAACCAACACAGCGAGTGGTTCAAATGGCCGAGGGCAGTCGCGTGCGCACCCACCGGTATTTCGCCTCATGCACAGTGCCAAAGCGACCCTGCCGTGTCGGGACAACAGGGGTTCGTGTGTTGGCATGATCATCAGACACCACCAAGCACGAGCGAACAGCACCGCCACGCACAGTCTACGCCGCACAGCCCACCGCCCCAATCACCGCGCCAATAACAATCTCGCTCGGGTCCACCATCCAGTTGAGCGCCTTCCCCTGCATCTCGCGCCGCTTTTTGTTCACGTGATAGAGCGCGAGAAGCAGCGCGACGCACACTGTTCCGACAGGGACCGCCACGGCCACGGCCACGACCCATGCCTTGCTCGAGCTCGACACGGCCACGGGCACCTCGGGCTCCCCGGGGAGCGGCGCGTCGCCCACGTAGAGGATGTCCACGTCCGACGACGTCGACGTCTCGGCCGTCCCGGACACCTCGAGGCCGCCGAAGCGCACAATGGCCAGCCCGATTCCGCATGACGCACAGGCTCAGGTACGAGGCCGGCGCGTACACGCAGCCCGCAGGGTCGTCCGTCTGCCGAAAGGCGACCGCGGCAAGCGCGCTGGTGGGTGAAGGTAGCGGCCGGCCCCGACGCCACTCGTTCGCGCCGGCAGCGTAGAAGTACGTGTCCGCTGTCGAGCCGTCCGCCGTGACGCCGCCGAGCACGGCCATGACCTGACCATAGAAGGCGGCGCCGAAGAATGCCACACCCACCGGCTTGACTCCAAAGGGGTCGCTTGGGGACAACGCCGTCCACACCGCCCTCGCTGCGGCGACGCACATTAAGGGGCGCAGAACGTGCAACGTGCCGCACGCACGCACCCACGTATTATTCGCATGTGCACCCATGCCCTCCTCCGTCGTTCGCACACACGCACACACACGCCGGCACGCACATACACACACACGCACGTACATACGGCCGGGCACACACACACACTCACACACACACACGCACGCACGCACACACACACGCACACACACACACACACTGCACACACACACACACACACACACACACACACACACACACACACACAAAACACCTTGAAACAGACGCACGCAGACACACCGGCCGGCAGACACACAGAGATATTACACGCACGCACCGACAGGCAGAACACAGACACACACACGCAAACACTCTGGCAAATGGCGACGCACCTGTATCGAGAGCATACAGCGAGGACGAGTACGCCCCGGATGCAAAGAGACCACCATGAAAATAGAGCACCGTGCCGTTGGTTGTCCCTACGAGCGCGCCGCCCCGTGTGCCGCGAGGGATCGCACCTGTCGTTACCACCAGAGTCCACGTGTACGACACGAGGTCGAGGGACCTGGACGCGTGCGTTTGCAGACGCATAAGTGCAGATGAACACGTCGGTCTGGAGGCGACTGTAAGCACTCCCCTGACGCGCACGGACAAGAGTGTGTCATTGCCCTGTAGTACTGACTCACCAGAGTTCGTCGGACACGACACCGGACGATCCGCCAAAGACGAACATGCGACTGCCCTGCACGGCGGCGGCGTGCTCGCAGCGGCGCAGCGCAATGTTGGTGGGTTGGGTCGTCCACGTGGAAGTGGCTGCACGGCAAAGGCCCTAATTACTGAGTCGAACTGCCCTGCCGAGCAACGTACATTGCTACTCGCGTTCAGGCCGCGCCAAACAGCCTGTGTCACGCAGCGCACACCGCTGTCGGCCTCAAGCGCAACATAAGCAGAGATCCAGAGAGCAAGACACTGCGCACTGCAGTCATGCTAACTCAGTCCCGTGTGTGCCGCGACGCGCGCAGACCCACCCATGTCGTACGAAATAACATCGCTGAGTATGACGAGTCCCGATCGCCCCCCAAACACAACCACCTGGTTGTTGTGGGCGACGGCCGAGTGCAGCGACCGCGGCGATGGGGCGCCCGTCGCATTGCACGCGGCCCACTCTTGCGTGTCTGCGGGGCGTCGAATTCAGCCGAGAGCGGGACACACGCCGTGTGCGACCAACTGTGACGACCCATCTGATGCCGGCAGTTCAGTAACAACTGTTTCCACTTAAACCACTTGCAAAGGCACACACCGAACTGGAGCACGTGGCATGCGGATGAAGGGTTCCCGTTGACTTCGCCTCCAAACACGAGAATCTTGTTGTGGCGCGCGAGTGTGGCAGAGTGGCCCTTTGCGGCAGGCATCGCGGGCCCAAAGAGGCTGACGCTCGCCCATTCGTCGATATTCGCGGCTGCACACGGCATACAGTCAGTTAGCCGGGCGGGCCGGGGCCGGCAAAATCAGTCGGCTCTCGGTAACTGCAGCCCGGCACTGACAACACGCCCTCCCAATACAAACCTTGGTCTGAAACGGTCGTAAAATAACCCTCCGCCGTTGTGCCCGTCTTGAGCGCACGTGCCTTGATGCTCTCGAAGATCGAGTTGATACGGGTTTGCCGGTCAACCAGGACCGTCTTGGCGCACGACGACGACGACGTCGACGTGGTGACCGGCACGAGTCCGGACAGGAGGCTGCACGCGAGCGCGTTCGGGCATGGGGAGAGCGCGAGGCCGCCGACCGACGCGTCCACCACGCGCGTGCCGCCAGAGAACACGCCGCGCAGTCTATCGATAATCGAGAGGTACGCCGCCGTGTCCGTGCGCTTCTCCGCGGAAGTGATCACCTTCGACAGCTGAATGTCCGGCGCGCCCGCAAACGTCGACAGCGCCTCGTTTGCGTCGACGCCAATGACGTACACGCCGCGCGCGGCCGCGTAAAGAATGCCCGCGCTGCCCATCGAACCTCCCGCCCCGAAGATGACGTCGACGCCGCTCTGGATGAGCGCTGACAACAGACGGCAAACAAGAGGAGTTAATTGAACCGGCGGCCCGGCGAGGCAGCCAGCTGATGCCGCCGGCAATCGGCGCCGGTTCAGAGGCTGAGTTCACACACGCAGGATACCAATAAACACACTCGACACTCACAGTCCGCGGCTGCAACTCCGAGGGTCGCGTTGTCGAATGAGTTGACGTACACTCTGAAGACCTGGCACGAGGGGCACACGTAACGCGCCCCGCCAAAGTAGCCGTTGACGAAGCGCACGAGGGGGGCAAAGGGCGTCCCGCTGATGATGCCCACGCGGAAGCTGCTGGTGATGAGGCCCGCGACGACGCCCGCCATGAAGCCAGACTGGTCCTGTTCCAGTTCCGCGTGTGGGTCGAGCAAGTAGGGGCGCGCCGGCATTCAGCGCACGTTGCCTGACTTCAGTAATCAGATCGATCTCGGCTGAATCATGCAATGGGGTTTCATGCCGGCAATTATATAATGCCAGAAGAGTGAACTTACCTCCGCAAACACGACGCCCTGCACGTTATGCTTGAGGAGCGCTATCTGTGGCTGGCTCTCGTCCAGGCCGACGTCAACCATGGTGAACGTCTTGTTGGGGAACTCGAGGCCCATTGCATACGTGGCAGTCTCAAAGTAAAAGCCGATGAAGACGAAGTGAACATATTGTGGGTCTGCGTCAGCAGAGGTCAGCGTGTCCGTTAGCACCACTGACTGTCGCGCAGTCGACCGACAAGCGCATGTGGCTACACGTCGGCGGTGGAGAGCGCGCGCCGGCGATCACTCGTGTCCAAATCTGATGCCTGCCCGTGCCCGGCGCCGCTGCAATTCGGCGGCACAATCTTATGTTCTGTCGGTCGCATTACCGTGACATGCACGGCTCGCCGGCGCATCAGTCAGTGCACCGACCCGAGAGGCCCCACCTGTGACAATGCCTCGGATGTACGTCATGTTGACGGGACTTGGGTTGGTCAGAATGAAATGGCAGCGGCCGTCATTGCCAGCCCCGTAAAACTCGGTCATTGCGCGCCGACAGCCGACTGTCGGGAGCGTATTGAACTCCGACACGAACCCTAAAAAAACAGCGGTCCATGATCAGTGGACAGTGAGTCAGTTCAGTGACGGAGGCCCAGGACCGCCAGCCCGGCAGTGCGGCGGCTGCCGGCGGGCGCCGGCGTCACGGCACAGCCAGTGAGCCTCGGCTGCCGGACCGAGGCGCGGAGTCGGCCGGGGCCTTAACAATGGTGTGATAGACAACGCTGCGAAGTAAAACGGTCGGACAGGAGGCAGCATCCAGTCGTACCGGAAACAATGGCAACGTTCTGGGACAGGGCGGGCGCAACTGCTGCCCGAGAGGCCGCGAGACTGAGAAAGCCGAGCAGCAAAACGGCTCCATTGCAACGCGAACTCCCGTGCCGCGCCATTGCAGCTGCGGTCAGGCCGGCCGCGCGCGTGTTAAGGCGTTGATGGGTTGGGCTCGTTCAGCCGCCGCACGGTCGCCCGTTGTTTTGGTGTCACGGGGATGAGTGATTTCGGACGCCGGGGAATAAAGCCGGACTGCACCCATGTCCCGACGGCGTGTCGACGGGCCGGTTGTCGGGGATTATTGAATTGAAAATGACGCTACACCGTGCGAAATTGGAAGCGAGTTTCAAATAATCGCCACCGACCAACGAAACTCTATTTTTGGGCCGCGTTCGGGCGCACCAGGGGCAAGGGCGCTAATTTGCCAGGGGCGTGCGGCTCAGTACGTGACTTAAGTGACGCCGGACAGTCCTCGGATGACGACCGAATAAATCAGACGGTACTGACATGCTCAGCCGATCAGCAACCCGGGGCCGGTGACCGACTCTCAGTTCGGGCACTGCGCCGTACAGTGACGGCCGGCCTCAGTGACGGTGCATCACGGTCATGCTCTGCCGAGTGCCGATTGGAAGTAAACTGATCAGCTCAACTGAATGCCGACACCGACCCGGTTCCTGAACGGAGCGCCGCGGCCGGCTCGGTCACGGATTCCGCGGGTCCGCGGGCCCGGTGGTCCGCCGGCGGCTGAAGCTCAGCCGTGCCGTCCGGTGGCGGGCTCGGACGGAGCCCGAACTGCCAGTGCCGGCTCAGTGTCACTGAGACTCGACCCGAATGCCAGCCCCGCGGCAGCCGCCGAACAACTGAATAGATTCAGATGGGCGCATGGCACGGTACCATAGCCGGGCGGCCGCGATGCCCGGACCGGCCCGGCTGGCTCGGGCCGGAGCTCAGAGAGCAGCCGACTCCGTCAGTTTATAGCCCGAGGGCCGGCCGCCGCGAGCCGCCCAGCATAGCCAGTGAGTCTTGGGCGGCCGCCGGCGTGTCACGTACCGGCTCTCCGGCTCTCCCGCTGGCGTCCGCACACACTGGCAGTCAAGCCGTGTCTCCAGTCGACATTGGCAGCAAGCCGATCGCGAGCGCATTTCGCTGGACGCTGCGTGCCACATGCCGGCACGCGCAGACGCCCGCCGGCCGTGCCGACTCGGACGCAGGCGGATCCAAGTTCTGACGCACGCCGTGGCGCCCGCCGCGCCGCCCGGCGCTCAGTGGTGTTAGGCGAGACGGGTCGGCTCTGTGACCGCAATTCTCGCAGCGCCCGTGCACGCGAATTCCGGTGTGAAGGGTGCTCTCGTCGTCGTGACGTTGCGGGCAAACAAGCGTTGGCTGTCGCCTGACCGATGGCGCTGTCAGTCCCGGATGCGATGATGCGACCACTGTGTGTCCACGCGGCGTGTCTGAGCAATAGAGCTGTGCACCATCAGGGCGCTCCGCCTTTCGAGGGCGTTATTGGCGCGGTTTGGGGAGGAAGGAAGTTGGGTTTGCGAGCGCAAAAGCGAAGCGCGGCCATCGCCGAAGATGCAATTGTGCCAGGGCTTTGCTGCGTGTCCGTGCGTTTGACGAGGCGGATACAGCCCGCATTATTGTGGCGGCGGACGGCCGGGGGCTGTCAGTGATTCCGCGGTGCGTGCGCACGTGAATCACGCCGGGGGTGCAAATGGCGGAATGCAGGGTGTTGTGAACTTTCCGTACGGTGCCGAAGGGGCGCCGGTAGTCGGGCGTGAACGGGGCATCATTGTGTCGTGCGGCGGCGAAGAGGTGGGCCGGTGAGGCAGAGAGGTGGTAATGCAGGCAACAGCACAATGTTGCATACGAATGGTGTACGATGGATGCGGGCGCTCGAGGCAGTGCAGCAGCAGAAGTGCGCCGCTCTACAAAGCAGGGCGTAAAGCGGCAAGAGCGCATTGTGCGAAAAGGGCGGGTTGGGTGCGATAGTGACTGCGATGCGCGCGCACTCTTGGGTCACGCGGGAGTTTAGGAGGTGTGTGTTGCGCTTGGGACGCTTAGGCGAGCGGACGGATGGGCTGTGATGGGCGGTCAGGAGGTGAAATACGGGCGGCGAAGTGGGCGCACGCGAGAGCGCACGGGCGTTCGTGAGGAGGGGAGGAGGGCGCTGGCGATCTTAGTTGGGGTAGTTCAGTGATGAAGGAAGGAAATAATGGCTGGCAGGCGCCGCGAGTTGGTAAGGAATTACATGTAAATGAGGCGGACAGTCAAGCGTCTCTCGTACGACCTCTCCTCACTTTAACGGCGTGGGCGACACGACAATGCCGTCGCAATCGGCGTACACATAATGCCCCGGCACAAACTGCACCCCTCCAAACGAGACTGGCACGCCGCTTTCTCCGAGATTTCGCTTGGCTGTCTTGCGCGGGTGCGTCCCAATGGCTTTGACACCAAGGTCCATTCCGCGAATCGCAGCACTGTCACGGATGCAGCCGTGGACAATGACGCCCGCCCAGCCGTTCTTCACGCCGAGCCCCGCGAGTACGTCGCCCACAAGTGCGTGCGTCGTGGCACCGCCTCCGTCGACAACCAGCACCTGGATCGCACGCACAATATAAGCATACTTCACACGCCATACTCTGTAACTGTCCCAACAACACAAGCCAACGCACTTGCATTACAGAAGCGCACCTTCCCGTGTCCATCGCTCTCGAGTGCCTTGCGCACGTGCGTGTTGTCATTGGGACATCTCACAGTCGCAATCGCACCGCAGAAAGACGCCCTGCGACAAGAAGATTGGTCAAACAACAACACCGACAACGTCCCATAGAGCTCTATTAGAGTGAGCGGTTTTCGCTTTGGGAGTTCACACGACTGAGTCACAGCTCTGACCTGCCACCGTAATCTTCGAAGCGAACGGCTGCGTCCACCACGGAAAGGGACTCGAACTCATCGCACAAGTCGGCCGTTGCAAATGCCACCGGCGCCATTTGCCAAAGTGAAAAGAGTCGCAGAAAAGAAGAACTCAAGGGAAAGGGTTGGAGAGAGGCATGAACCCGTAATTGAGCCAGAACCGGTGTGTGAGTCCATACGAAGTGGAGCAAGATCACGTGATAGAAGTAACAATATATACTTTATAAGGCATAATCGCTCTGTTGTGAAGTGCCGGTTTAGCCTTCACTTCACATACGGGGCGGGGCGTCACGTGATTGCACCCGCGGGGTTATTTGAATTCGAATGGCCTTGCGTGCGGTCACCTCTTCTCTTCTTCTTTCCCTTTCACCGTTTATTGGTG
>CALSCQ010002874.1:0-10954 GCA_943704525.1 Pigoraptor vietnamica | reverse complement strand
CCCCCCCCCCCCCCCCCCCCCCCCCAAACACACCCACAGGCACACGTACGAGTCGAACGAGCAGCGGCAATACACCCACCCCGGAGGCGCCGCTTGCCGCGTCCGCAATGCCCTCGAGTATGAACGGAACGGCGTTGGCGGGCGCAAACACAACGCACTCGACGACGTGCCCGTGCTCGCGCAAGTCCGCCTTGCACTCCCCGGTCGCGACAGCCCACACGCGCACCGACTGCGGACGCAAATTGAGATGTCACGAGGAGTGTCAGCGTGGAGGGATCTCCGCTCGGACAGTTATGGAATCGCACAGAAGGCGAGGCACCGGCGCATCAGGCAACTCGCGCCAACGCCAACGCACCTGGTCGTTGGAGCAGGACGCGATCGACAGCCCGTCCCCGCTGACATTCACCGACCGCACCCACTCGGCATGCCCAGCCAGCGTCTTTGTGCAGTAGCTGCGCGCCCCATACCCAATGGCGCCATCAGCACCCAGACGCACGACCCATAACACCGACGCATGCGTGCACGCAACTTAACACCAGCGCATGCGTGCACGCAACTTAACACCAGCGCATGCGTGCACGCAACTTAACACCGATGCAGCGTACACTCACCCCGTCGCCACCTCCCAGACCTTGATGGTCTTGTCGCGCGAGGCCGACACCACAAAGTCGCCCGAGGGGAGAAAAGCGACCGCCGACACGTTGTGGTCGTGCCCGCGGAGCGTCTTGGTGCACTCGAAACTCGCGAAATCCCACAGCTTCACGGTGAGATCCGCACTGCACGACGCTGCGGACACCAGGCAACGCGTCACAGTTCACGTGACCATCAATGACTCGATGAAGCCTGCAGCACCGCAGGGTCAGGACACCCACCGAGCACATTGCCGGAGGGGTCGAAGGCGATGTCTTGCACCGCGTTTGTGTGGCCCTTCAGTGTTCGCTCGTACTCGCCAGTCTCAAAATCCCACACCTGCGCGTATTCGCGCTCAGTCCAGACGCACAACACACGACACGCGCGCACATGCAACCCGCCTTGATCGTCGCGTCCTCACTCGCCGAGACCACCACGGAGAAAGACTTGTGGAATATGACGCGCGTCACGGGACTTCGGTGGCCCGTCAGCGTGTAGCGCTCCGGCGGGCGCGGGATCCAGTCCGACGCACCCGCCGCGCGCTTCAGGTGGCCGCCGTCGCGAATCTCCGTCTTCGCCTCCGTCAACGCCGCCTCAAGCTCCATCACCTGCGCGAGCGCACTCAGCCGCAGCCAACGGGGCGCTTCAACGCGAGCGCGCGCACGCACCTTCTTCTGCAGCCTAATAACGGACGTCCACTTCTTCTCGAGGAGACCCGCAATCTTCGCTGCCGCAGCGGCGTCCAACTGTGGGACGGCCGCCTCGCGCGCAAATGTGGCCGCGCTGTCATTGTATCCCGCCGACTTGAGATAGTCCAGAAGGGCCGTGTGCCTGCGGGGAATGGTGTTGAGCGGGGATCCAGAGGCAAAGTGCGACGCAACGCACTCACAGCTCTTCCTTCTGCTTGTCCGAAAGCCCCATTCCTGCCCACGCGCTGCACGGCGCCGACCGAGCACGCGGAGCTCAAGTTAAACGCGCACGCCTGCAGGCCGGGGAGACAGGGAGCGTTGGAGTTGCTTAGGACGGTGCGCAGCAAGTGTACGTCCCCTTAGGCTGTTTGAAAAGAGCGGTCCGGTTCACGTGACGTCACATGGGCGTCTAAAATAGTATGAAATTTTTTTTGTAAGCCATTGATGGCTTGGATCTTTCGGACAGACCATTTCAGGAAAATGTGCTCCCTTGATAACCTTACGAGGCGCCGCATCTCGGTCCGTGCGCGTTTCATTCGCCGACTCAAAACACGGTTCACCCCTTACGCAACGCACACGCACACGCACGCACGCACGCATGCACGCACAGCCAAAACGCAGCAGCGTGCACGAGACGTCCGACCGCAAGAGACATCGCTTCCCGCAAAACTTTCCCCAATGCAATCAAGAGGCGAGGGGTGACGCGTGCGCGCGGCAGTGGCGGCGCGAATGGCGGCAGCGGCGCTCGTTAGCAGCATGCCGTTGGCATCGTCCTTCGGCGCAGAGCCCGTCGAGGCGCTGATGGGCCACGAGGACGGCGAGAATTTCTACGACCTGTACGAGCCCGGCGACGTGCTCGGCCACGGCCTCTCGAGCGTGGTGCGAAAGTGCATGCATAAGGAGACGCGCGAGCAGCTCGCCGTCAAGATTATCGACCGCAACGACGAGCGCCTGGACGAAGAGGCCATTGTCAACGAGATACGCGTGCTCCAGGCGCTGCGGGGGCACCCGAACATTATCTACCTGCGCGACGCGTTTGTGACGTCGGCCAACTATTACCTCGTGTTCGATCTCGCGTCCGGCGGCGAGCTCTTCGACAAGCTGACGGAGGCCGTTCATTTTCCCGAGGCCAAGGCGAAGGGCATCATGCGGCAGATCTTCAGCGCGCTCGCGTACATTCACCAGTTTGGCGTGGTGCACCGCGACATGAAGCCCGAAAACATACTGTTGACGGACGACGGGACAATCAAGGTGTGCGCCACACCGCTTCCACGCATCCTCCTTACGCCCTTCCGCACCAACGCGTTCCCTCCCCTCTCTGCATCCGTCCCATTGACTGTTCCCTCGTGCGCAGGTGGCGGACTTTGGGTTCGCGCGCAAGCTGGCCGAGGGCGAGCAGCTGCGCGAGTTTTGCGGCACGCCGGGGTACATGTCGCCGGAGGCCGTGCGGTGTTCGATGGACGAGACGGCCGGCGGTTACGGCATGGCGGTCGACGAGTGGGCGTGCGGCGTGATCATGTACACGCTGCTCGTCGGCTTCCCGCCATTTTGGAACGCCAACAAGATGGTCCTGCTGCGCACGATCCGGCGCGGGAACTTTGACTTTGTGCGGCCGTACTGGGACAACATCTCGGCGGAGGCGAAAGACCTCGTGCGGCGCCTGCTGTGCGTCGACCCCTCGAAGCGGCTCACGGCCACCGAGGCGCTCGAGCACCCGTGGCTCTCAGCGCCCAAGTATGCGTCGGGACTCACGCCGCTGCGCCGCTTCCGCTCGGTCGCGTTCGGGGTGATTGCCCTGCGGCTGATTGCGTGCGGGTGGATCGGACGCATGTCGCTGCAGCTGTCGATGGAGCAGGCGGACATGTCGGTGTACGCGAGCAAGCGCGGGCGGGAGCTCATCGACCGGTGCGCGTTTCAAATTTACGCGCACTGGGTCAAGAAGCACAACGACCAGAACCGCGCCGCGCTCTTCGAAAATTTCGTCAAGCTCAACTGAGACTGGCTCCCGCGGCCTCTCTGCGTGCGCGTACGCACACACACACACACACTCTCCACTCACACCCAACCGCGCATTCCCACGACTGCTTGCTGGCGAGCACGTGGTCGCGCGGGGGACTCTTGCGTATTCGGCCTTAGGCGTTCGATGCGCTTGCACGTGATAATCGAATGTATGATACACATGGCATGTCCACGCCGCACGCACGCACGCGCACGCAACGCACGCCGCCACAGTGGATGGTGCCAGCCCCCACGTGACCCGAGATTAGCGCGAAGTGAAAAAGTAGTCGATTGCCGCGGAGAATGCCGCAAAACTCGCGCAGCCAAAGAGGCCCGCGTGTGGCCCGGCTGCGCGCGCGCACACGGCGTGAGCAACATTTGTCGGCAAGTGGACGGAATGGCCATAGTCACGGGCACAGGCCACTGGACGTCAATGACATTACACGAAACTCGCAACAGGTGCACGCCAGGGGGGATGTTGTGACCAACACACCGCGCAGTCCCACGATGCCGCCCGTCGTGCACCCGGCATAAAGCGAGTTCCATCGATCGTTCTTGGCGCGGTACTGAGACATGTAAACGACAGTCCTCGTTCAGTGACACATGCACGACAGAAGGCACAAGGGCATTGCATGCACACGACACTCTCTCAGTCCTGTCTGCGTGCGTCGATGCCATTCACTACACCTGTACAAATGCGCACGAGGGCACCGCAGAGAATCCAGTGGCTTCAAAGGCCCACGCACACACGCAAACGCACAACAACTAGAGAGACCCACCGATTCGATGAGGCACTCGCTCCCGGAGAACATGGCGCCGATGAGACCAAAGTTCTTCGCGAAACTAAAGCTGCGCGTCCCAATGTCGCGCACCATTTTCGACAGCTTGAGCTTGCCGGGATCGCCCACCTCAAATCCGGGAATAGCGCCCGGCTGGTAGACCATCTGCGCCGACTGCGCCGCTGCCCCCGCTGTTGCCCCCGCTGTTGCCCCCGCTGCCGCCGTCGTTGCTCCCGCTGCCCCCGCTGTTGCCCCCGCGGCGCCCACTGCGCCAGCCTCGACTGCCGCTGCTACGGACGGGCCCACGGTGCCATGCGCTGTTTGCAAGAGGGGTGCGCCCGGCATGCGCACGTGCGCGGCCGGGTGTGGCGGCTGCGCGGGCGAGTGCGGCGTGCCAGTGGGTGTCGCCGAGGCCGCGTTCGCCGGAGCCGCTGGTGCGGGAGCGACGGGTGCTGTTACGTGCGCAGTTCCCACAGGGGTCGATGGAGATGCCGCCGTAGTCGCGGGAGAAGCTGCAGCGGGAGCAGCGGAAGGGGTGGGCGTGGTGGGTACCATGCCGACGGTGGGGTCCATGCTCGCCGTGAACACGCCAAAGAAACCGCCGAGGCCGAACCCTGCACGCAAACGGTCAGGGGCCGATGCAGCCGATTGCGCACATTGCCACAGTCCTCATCTCAGTCTAGTCCCACAGGCCCATACGCCCTGCCATGCCCACCGAGCACGCCGCTGACGGCCGTCTTGAAGACGCACGATTCCATAAAGCGCTCTACGGCCACGACGCCCGGCGGCTTCTGAGGGCCAAAGTTGTACACGGCCTTGGTGGGCGCAGGGGCATCTGCGGACCCTTCGGCGGGCGCTGGCGGGTCGGCCATTTTCACGTGACACAGTGAGGGGAGAGAAGCAAGTGAGCGACTGCGGGACTTGCTTCATAGATTTGGCAAAGAAGGCGGCAGGGAAAAGCGCGAAGGACGCCGCACGTGGATTGAGTCAGCGAGTGACATGTCAGCCGTGACTCGCAATTTGAATTTGTGCCAATAGTGTGTCCGAAAGGACTCTTTGCTCAGTTTAAATTCATGGGCGAATGGGGGAAGTGGAGCGCTTTGTCAGCGCGCAAAATTCAAAAACGCACTCTTGCTCACAACTGACGAGCACTTTTCGTTCCTCGTCCGCGTGTGATGGCGATGCGCTACTGCGACGACGGGGACGTGGGCGCGTATGCCCCGTCGCCCTTCTACGGGTGCTACTTGCTGCTGTCCAAGAGCCCTCGCTTTCGGGGGTGCACGTACATTGGCTTCACGGTCGACCCACAGCGGCGGTTGCAGCAGCACAACGCGGGGCGCGACAAGGGCGGCGCATGGCGCACTAGCGGGCGAGGGCCATGGTGGGTGGTGGATGGACTTGCGCAGGGTGAGGGAGCAGCGGCATGGTGGCGTGGAAGGCAGCCCCATGATCCTGGTGCTCATCCTCGCGCGTGCGTGCGCAGGGAACTTGTGTGCATGGTGTATGGCTTCATGGACGAGATATCCGCGCTGCAGGTGAGAGCGCGGTGCAGCGACATACTGCCTCGACTGCCCCTTTTCTTTCTAAATAAGGGCTTTTGCGCGCCAGTTTGAGTGGGCGTGGCAGAACCCGTCGTCCACGCGGCGCCTGCGGTCGCTTCCGAGAGAGGCACGTGAGCGCAGCAAGGGCGCAACGGCCGTCGAGAACCGCGTGCGCACGATGGCAGCACTGCTTGGCGTCGGCCCTTTCTGCCGGCTGCCCCTCACGCTGCACTGGGTGAGCGAAGAGGCGCGCGCGCGGTGTGCGCGGTGGACGGAGCGTTTGCCCGGCCTCGTGCGTGTGCGCTATGGGCCCATCTCCGTCAAGCCGAAGAAGAGGGGAGCGGCGTCACAACCGCACACCCCCGCGACGCCTTGCGCCGTTTGTTACGCAGAAATTGCAGTGAGTGGGCAGCGACTTGGAGGGGAGTAGGCGGTAGTAGGGGGACGGGAGGGGCGCTTTTCGCCATCGCTGAACTGCTGCGCCGTGCCTGCGCTTCCCACTCGACTCACTGCAGCCCCACACGCAGAACGACACACCCACCGCGCGATGTTACGCGGATGGCTGCGGTGCCCAGAGTCACGTGCCATGCCTCGCCAAGTGCTTCCTGAGCGCTCCCGGATGCGAGGACCTCTGTCTGCCAGTGGGCGGCCGCTGCCCGGCGTGCAACACGCGCGTGCTGTGGGGCGAAATGCTGCGGCCGCTCACTGCCGCGGGGATGCCCTTTGACTGCAGCGCCCGCCGCAAGGCGAAGCGCGGGGCGGGTGGGAATGCCGGCGAGCGCGATGACGACGGTGCTGACGACGACGGCTACGGGGACATGGGCACCGGCGGTGGTGCAGCGGACGACGACTACGGGGATCCGGATGCCGGCGTGGTGGGCGGGTACGGGGAAGAGGGCGACGGAGTGAGCGAGGACGCGGACGGCCGTGCGAACGCGTGGCGCGGGCACGAGGGCCAGTGGGGCGCCGAAAGTGATCCGTGGGACATTGTCATCGAGTGACGCGGCACGTGACCGGCCGCATCTTTCAACGCAACAAAGGGCAACAAGCGAGCCTCGGCGCTCGTGTGACGCCGGCATGACGCACGGGGATACCGGTGCACTGCACTCGAGTTACAACTGCGTGTACTTTTTGACGGAGCCAAACGATTTCTCGACGGGGTACTTGCGGGCGTTGAGGGCGATCTTGCGGGCGACGGCGGCGGGGAGGTCGACGTCGCACTGCTCCGCCAGGCGCATGAGATAGATGAAGACGTCCGCCATTTCCTCGCCGAGGTGCGTACGCTCGGCCTCGCTCCACCCTGCGACAGCCGCAGTGAGCGCAGTCCGGCGCATGCGGTGCATTAAACCTTCACTCAGGGGACACAGGGGCCACCAGGGGCACGTGACCCACCGGGGAGACCCTTGGCCACCTCGCCCTTCCACATGAAGCACTCGGAGAGTTCGCCGACTTCGCCCACCTGCGACACCCGCGTGTGTCACATGCCGTCCCATCAAGAAACAAGAGGCAGACATTTTCGTGGCATTGCAGGCCACGCACCAGCGCAAGGACGAGGTTTCGCGGTTGGTGGAACTGCTCCCAGTTGCGCTCGCGAACGAATTGCGCCATCTCGGCCCTCCTGCGCTCAGTCGCAGCGCGTCCATTATTAGCACTTCCCTAAATCTTAATTATGGCTGTGCACAAGTGTGTGTGTGTGTGTGTGTATGTGCGTATGTGTGTATGTATGAATGTGTGGGACACTCACAGGCCCTCGAGAGTGGGCTCTTCGCTGAACTTGAACGCGCCCTTCGCAGTTGGCGCAGAGGCCTCTTGCGATGCCTGCGACTGCGACTCAGCCGCAACAGACATCATTCTCGCAATTGAAGTGCTCTATACAGCCGCAAGTACGTTTTTGTGCGCAACGCACTTAGTATTTCCTCTGAGGAGGGCCTAAAATTGAGCAGAGTAGTGACTTCCAGTGTGCCGCGTTCAAACTCGCCTTCCCGCCAATCCCTCCCGCCAGAAGTATTGCACCGGATTATTCCGGATCGTTCCCTCTAAGAACTGGAGGATTGGGCCGAGTGTGCTCGTTCGACAACAAATTCAGGGTCCATTTCAAATTGCGTGCACGGTTCACAGACGCACACACACACACACACACTCTCTCTCTCTCTCTCTCTCTCTTCTACATCTATTCAGAACGAAGGCTCGTACACGGCATTCGTCTCTCTCGCTTGCCCCCATCTGCAAGTGGGATTGCGCCGTAGTTTTGCGGCCATCGCGACAATGTTGCGTCACACCATTTTCAGCGTCGGTGAGTTCGATGCAAATATGATGTCGACATTGCCCTTGGTGCCTCTTTTGCCTGGGCTCTGTGTGACACTTGGGCCTCTTTCTTGCAGCGCGGCCGCTTGCCGGTCCCTCCCGACTGCTGCCGCGCGTCGCGTATGCCTCCACAGCGGCGTATAAGCCCAAGAACACCAAAGGTGCGCCTGATGCGCCACTCGCCATCTTTCCTTCTTGCAATCGTTTGTTGTGGCGTGTGCAGGCGCTGTTCGACTGAGCGCGGTGGGCCTTCGCAGACATCTCTGGTGCCGACGTCACCGACGACGACACTGTGACGATGCGCGAGCTAGTCGACAAGGGCGCGCAGTCGCTGCTGCTGACGGAGCTGCTGCGTGGGCTCGCGCTGACCCTCGAGTACTTCTTCAGGCCAAAGGTCACGCTGCACTACCCCTTTGAGAAGGGCCCGCTGAGCTCGCGCTTCCGTGGCGAACACGCGCTGCGGCGGTATCCGTCGGGGGAGGAGAGGTGCGTCCGTCTTGCATCGCCGTGAAGCCCGTTTCACGCCCACACTGTTGTGAATGTCACTCGTGCAAGCTATAGAACTTGCGCACAGACACACACGAGCGCGCATAAGGGTGTCAATGGGCCGCCCCTCTCATGCGACCGATTTCCCCGTGCGCAGGTGCATTGCGTGCAAGCTGTGCGAGGCCGTGTGTCCTGCGCAGGCCATCACGATCGAGGCCGAGCCGCGCGCGGACGGCAGCCGCCGCACGACGCGCTACGACATTGACATGACCAAGTGCATCTACTGCGGCTTCTGCCAGGAGGCGTGCCCCGTGGACGCGATTGTGGAGGGTCCCAATTTTGAGTACTCGACCGAGCGGCACGAGGAGCTGCTGTACAACAAGGAAAAGCTGCTGAACAACGGCGACAAGTGGGAGACGGAGATTGCCGCGAACCTCCAGCAGGAGTTCCTCTACCGCTGAGCGCGTGCGTGGCGGGACTGGACGCGATAATGAGATGGGGCTGGAAGGGTCGGGAAGGGGTGGGGAAGGGGTGAAGTTGCGAAAGACGTTGTATGGAATTGCGTGCGGGCGTGGGCGGCGTGCTGCGTGGACGCCCTCTCCGCCGGGCCGTGTATGTATGTGCCGGAGGCTCGTGGCGGTAAAGGGGTCTGGTTTTGTGAGTCGGCCGAGGAGGTGTCCACAGTCGCAGTCTGCGTCTTGAGTGGTGTTGCACGTTGCACCCTGCCGGCTCACGTGAGCAGCCCGTACTCGCTCTGGATGGTGTCGCGGGTGCGTGCGTCGGCGAGTTCGACGGCGCTCGGCGTGAGACGCGCGTCTTCGGGAGAGGCGTATGGCAGGAAGTTGAACGACTCGCGCCCGAACGCGCAGGTGCTCTGCACTGTCCCGCGGTGGTTGCTGGTCGCGACGCGCAAAAAGCCAAGTGTTAGCGAGCGAGTGCGCTGGGGAGGGGGGAGGAGAAGGAGGGGATTTGTGATGAGGCCAGACAGGTGCGAGGGTTGAGCGCACCTGAGAATGGCCTGCGCAAGTTCCGCTCGCGCCATGTCGGCGTACATGTCGTGAATGGACGCGGCGACGGCGGCAAACGCGCGGTCGGATTCGGATGCGGCGTCGAGTGGGGACCCTGCGAGAAGTATGGGGGTTAGACGAGAGACAAGAGGAAAGTGTTGTGAGACGGGGTCGGTTGCAATCACACGCGCAACAACGCGTCACGGCCGAGGCAGGTTGCGGACCTTCGAGGGCGTCGCACGTGGTGTCGAACACGGCGTGGAGCGGGCGCGTGGCCTTGCCATCCTGCACGACTTGCGCGTGAGTAACAAGGAGTCGCACGTAACAAGCGCGCAGAGACAACGCACCGCTTTGGGGGCGAGTCCTTCGGGGCCGATTTCGGCGGCAACGAGCCGTTGCAAGTGCACGACGTCGCTCTCAAACGACTCTTTCTGCGGGGGCGACGGGAAAACACCCTCAGCTGCATGCATTGTACCAGATCCCTTTTCACAAAAGAGTAGTGACAACTGGGAATTATCTCATTTCAGAAACAAGGACAGTGACGCAGTCGCACCCACCGCGCCGTCGAGTTCATGACTGTCGCAGATGGCGTCGGCTTCGATGCAGAGCGCGAGGCACACGTCGCCCGCGCGGACGACGAGCAGGTCCACTGTGGGGCACTTGCACTAATGGGATGGACGGCGGTCAGTGGATCAAAGGGACGTCGGTTCTCCATTCCCTCGCCCACAGTTTCAGCTCAAACAGGCGGCAGACAACATCAGCAAGGAACCAGCGCAAGGACCCACCAACTCCGGCCCGCCGCAGTGCGTCACGTGGGCCACCTCGCGCAGTGGAAGCGCCGCAGTGCCATCTACGCGCGCTCTCATCGCGGCGAGCTGCGTCACTGTCACGTGCGCGGGGAGTAACTCAGCCTGGGGCGACGAATCGGACGCTGCGAAGGACAAAGAGGCGCCAGTCAGTCTCGCAATGACTGTTCATGCAGACACACGCACACGCCGGTCGCAGTGTCGGCGATCAAGGCTTTCAGGTGCCACGGCGCGCGCTGTCGACGCACCCGCGAGCGAACCCTGCGGTGCAAATGCGCATCACACTTAGCGGCAGACCACAGTCGCACGAAGGAGGGAGCGAAGAGAGGAATGCCGAACGGAACACCACTCTGCAACCATCCAGGCAAACGTAACAACACAGGACACCGCAAATGTCCCGCCGTTAAAAGGCAAGCCCGCCCAACGGCGCGACAAGGCACATTAGAAGCAAGGGTGTGCAAGCACTTGCCATTTCCGGTAGCCCCATGGCGAGCAACTTGGTCGCGTGCGGGCCAAGCGAGGTCGCAAGCACGCCGCTGCCGTGGAGCACACACCCGCCCAGCACGCCCGCGCGCCCGCACGCAGACGACAGCAGCTGCGACGCCGCAATGAAGATGCGGTTTTCGTTCTGCAGGGACGCGCGCAATTCAGTCGCTGTGCAAGGCGCGGGGAAGCGCATCTGCCCTCAGTTTAATCGCAGTCAAAACCCCCCCC
>CALSCQ010002873.1:0-24571 GCA_943704525.1 Pigoraptor vietnamica | reverse complement strand
ACGCTGAGGGTGATCGAGAGGAAGATCGCGAACAAATATCATTGCATAATAGAGCGAAATTGGAACATGAAAGTCGTTGAAAGCATCAGAGCTCTGCAAAAGACGATAGGCATATAACTGCTGAATGGATGTGCGACATCGGTTCAGTGACGCTGCGGCCTGAGTGCATTGTGCGTATTCTCGCGCGCCGCGCGAAAGGATGTACCGGACCGTCGCCGCACTCCCGTAACAGTGCGGCGAGTGGTGATGCGGGCCGCCGCCGGCGCAGCTGCTGCCATTATGTGGTCTTGGCATTCATGTGTATCTCCCTGCCAGTGTGTGTGTGTGTGTGGGTGACTGCGTGCCCGTGTCAATGTGTATTGTCGTTGAACTGGGTTCGCGGGGACGGCGTGAGAGTGAAAATGTGTGAGTCGGCTAGCGCTGCCACTATGCGCGCATTGACAGTGACTTCATTTAATATGCCTACCAAATGTTGACATTCATTTGCAGCTGCTATAATTTTATTTCTGAGAAGGAGCAGTTAGCCGCTGCTGCTCTGCGCGCCGCGCCTCGATAACTTTGCGCCGCCTCTTCTCCAGCGCCTTGAGCTCCTCCGTCAGTGCCACCTCCTCGTCCACCAGCCCTTGAAGGACAGGCGACGACACCGCCAGGCCGCTGCGAATCAGAAATTCGACCTCGCGCGCGGGGTCATCCGTGTGGCCCCAGTGATATGCGAGCTCCCGGTGGTAGCGCTGCAGGTCATGCGCGAACACGTGCTCGTACCACATGGCGATGTCTCTGTGGATCATCTTGCGCTGCGAGTACGGCGCCATTTCGTATGCGACCCGCTGTATGAGGGGCGAGACGAACCTGGAGGGTCCGCCGGACGATTTAGTACACGTACAGCTGCGACTTAGATACCCAATTCCCAATTATTGAACGATAAATATGCGACGGTTTTGCGACGGTTTTGCTCTTAAGGTTTCAGTAAGTTGTACGGACGACGGGTATGATATAAGTATAATACAACCCCTTTGCAGACCAAAAAAAAAGGAAGGACAAAGAACCCAAATAGTACCTGTACGTGAGGCTTCCCCCCTTCTTGGATGCACGCTTCACCAAACAAAGATTTTCGAGGGCTTCGAGGTCGTCAAAGATGCGTGTACCTCCAGGGACGTTCGCGAGCAGGTGTCGGAGGAGGTCAAACGAGAATTCTTCGCCAATAATACTTGCAACCTGCGCCGTTGCAATTCCGGTAGATCAGTGTGACACCGAATGAATATAGCAGCTCAAAAAAATTCAAAGCATAAGGGCCGGGCGACATACCTTCAATGTTGTCCGCTGAGAAGCGTTCAAGCCATCAATGCGTCCGACCGCAAGCCCAAAGGTCTGTGCAGATGCATGCATCAGTCAGCGGCGTACACGTTCAATTTAGCAATGCATCAATCAAAACCGCCGTACACAGTATACTCGACACTTCCGACAGCCCGTGAAATACGTCACCTCGCTCGTGGATTGGACGATGCCGCCCTCACGCAGTTTCACCGTCGCGCTTTCGGACCATGCGGCGCGACCGTCACAGATAACAACGTCGCCCGATGCCCGCATGCGACAAACGAGAACGTCAGCCACTTGCGGACTTCCTTCGCTCGAATCAAGCAGCCACTTGCTCAGTTCAGGGGAAAGCTCGCGAGCCTTGAGACGAACACAAACACGCGCGACGATGTCCGCGTCGCACAATCCCTTGAGACGATAACTACAAAAAAAAAAAGACAGCAACCGGTGAGTCCACATGGGGAACGCGAAAATCGCCAAACAGACTCAAGGCCGTACCTATGAATGCGCCGCGTCCTCCCGGGAGTCGCCATAACGTCGCCCGCCCGAGCCGCGCGCGTAGTAATCACAAAGACAGCATCGCAAGGCACGCTTGTCAACGCCTGCATGCAGACGATAATCAAAAAAAGTCAAGAGCATAAACGAACATCACGAGCTCCTTTTGACTGACGTCCTCAAACTCTAGTATAACTCACGTGCAAGAGTCCCGACGTGTCATCCCCAAGCACGTCGTAGTCGTCGATCAGAATAAGCGTTCGCCGGAACTGGTCGTCGTTTTCGGCGAGCGAGCGGATGCGCTCCGCCATGATCGTCGCCAAGCACTCGAGACACACCGACCCAAAGTCGTCTTGCAGAAGCTCCCGCATGGCCGACGCCAAAAATGACGCCTTCGTCTCCTGCAAAATAGGCGGAACATTTTAGTGCGAGGCGGCCAGGACAACAACCTCGCCAAATCAAAGAAAGAAGGGGAAAAAAAGAAGAAAAAAGAAAAAGAGAAGAAGAAGAAGAAAAAGAAAAGAAGAAGGAAAAGAAACGAACGGAACTCACCTCTTCCGCGAAGTACGATACGATCACGAAAGCATGTTTTCCCGTCCCCGGCACGACGGAATCGAGCATATCATGCAGCTGCGCCATTACTGACCGCCGCCCAGCGGGTGACGTCAAGTCGAAAATCTGGTGAAGAATCGGACGCCACGCCCTCAGCGAGAAGTACCGTTCCACGGGCTGGGTTGCCTGCTGCCCCGTCCACAGCACCGTCCCCGCGTCCCGCCCCAAGTGCCGAAGGTACAACTGCCGCAGCACCTCGCTCTTGCCGATTCCGGTGGCGCCTTCGAGCACGACGACGTCGTTTGCACCCTCCACCATGTCACGATAAGCAATAACACCCCGGAACGAAATGTCGTCGTCTCTCGATTCAGTACTATCGTTCTGGAAGCCGCTTCCACGCGACGAAGTCTCGCCCGGCAGAATGTCGGATTCATGCTTCCCGGACATCAACTCGTCCATCCGCTCAAAGAGAAGCCTGCGACCGAGGAACGGCATCTCTGCGTCAGGCGTCAACTGACCGCCCTGAAGGTACTCGTCATGCTGATGCAGCCGATGCTGCACGCGCACAATGTCGTCCGTCATTGTTGCCTGTCGCCGCTGGTGCGGCCGGAAGACTTCGATTTCTTCAGTCTTGCCCTTCAGGCGAACGCGGCCGCGCCCCTCAAACGAGATCGCCGCCTCCGAACACGCCATGCGCGTCGCGTTATCGCAGAGAATTTCGTTGGGTCCCGCCGTTGTCATGAACCGCGCAGCAACGTTCACGACGTCCGCGTGCTGCGTGTACTCGCGCCGCGTCGACGTGCCAATCGCGCCGCAGAACACGACACCCGTAGTGATACCGATCGACAGCCCCACGCCCATCTGCGCCAGCGTGTCCCGCATGACGCACATCGCCAGCACCGCAAACGTGACGTCGTTCCCTCGCGCGCACCCGGGCAGCCCAAACGCCATGTGGAACACAAGGCCCTTGTCGTCAACGAGGACCTAGAAGGCGGCTCAAATCAGCACGCATTACGCAACAGCAGACGGAAAGGCGCGACTGCGGGTCCCGAGGCACTGACCTTGGACATCGAACCACCAAAGTCCGCGAGGATGTGCTGCACAGCGACGAGCATCGACTGCAGCCGAACGAGGTCGGGCTGAGCCAGGACGGACGTCGCGTAGTCGAACCCACTCGCGCGCGCGAACACGCTCGTGACGGCACGAAGCTCCGTCATCCACGACGTCTGGTTCTCGTACAGGAAAGGCAACACCTCGGGGTTCACGTACGCCCGCAGAGACGGCTCCATCACCAGCGCCACCTAAAATGCACAGTAATTGCATAGTGTCAGCAAAAAAGGGCGAGGAACACGCACCAGACAAAGCGCAAACGAGCCGCCTGGGTCGTGAGACACACACCTGCATGGGCTCCGGCGGGTGGGGCTGCAAGGGGTCCATGAGCGATTGCACCGCAAAGCACGGCGAGTCCGCCAGCGCCTGCCCAGTGCACCTGTCCTGCACAATCGCCCACGTCTCGCGCGACACGACGACCTGCCCGCTCTTCGCCGACTGCTCCGCCGCCGCCATCTGTGCGAGCGGCGGACCCAGCACAAGGCACTGCCACACGTCATTCACGCCCCCAAAGTGCACAGCCTGAAAGTCCCCGACGCCGATTCCGACCTTCATCGGAAGCGTCATACCGAGTGGCGTCTCACCACTCTCGATCGAGTCGCGCAGTGCCAGACCGCACTGCAACACAAGGAACATCATCAGTAAGCTGTCTCGAGCGCATTGACTGCGCAAACGCTCGAGGATGAATTGTTCATGCGACTACTATTCGAGCTCGCCTCTACAAATGGGCGTCCTCGGTGCCATCGCGCACGATTGTACACACCTGAATCGCATACAGGGCGCTCGTCTTCAGGTCGACCTCCTCGCTCGTCCGGAACACCGCCAGTATCGCGTCCCCCGCAAACTTGACGACGTCCCCGCCGTTCGCAATGATCACCGGAATCAGTCGGTCAAAGTTCCCGTTCAGCAGCCGCCCAACCTGCTCCGCCCCGTCCACCGCCTCCATCGCAAGCCGCGACGTCAGCGGCGTAAATCCGCTCACATCCACAAACAGCGCGCTCCCCGTGAACGTCTCCGCGACCGGCGGCTCGCGCGGCAGCTGCGGATCCCGCGCGTACTTGTCCACCACCATTCGCGGAAGATACGACGCAAGCGTGTGAACGACGCCCTCCTTCAGCGTACCCTCTCCCCGCCGGCGGTCCGTCACGTCCTGCCCGACGCACAGCACGCCAACCACGTTGCCCGTCTGGTCGACGCGCGGCGACGCGTTCACGGACAGCTCTATCGTCACGCCCGTCTTGGTAGGCAACCGAATTTCGATCCCAGTCGTGCCCTCCCCAACGTACGCACGCCGGAAGACCATCCGCAGCTTCTCCGCCGCGCCTTCGTCCTGAATGATATCCTTCGTGAGTGAGCGCCCCATCACGTCGTGCGCCGAGAAGCCTGTCAGCCACGCCGCCTTGCGGTTCCACTCGTTCACGCTGCGATAAGCAAGATGAGCATCAGGGGACCGCAAAATAAGAGACGTCACATAGAGCAGACCGACCGCCCACACACCAGTCGTTGGCATCGACGCCAAAGATAGGCACGTTCGCGTCCTCAATCATGCGCGCGAGGTCCTTCGCAAGCAACTCCAGCTCCGCCATCCGCTTGCGATCTGTCACATCGTAGACTGTCACAAGCACGAGCGGCGCACCGCCCTCCGCCTCCTTGCTAAAGCGGCTGGCGTTGACGAGGAGACACGACCGCCCGTACCGGAATTCCTTTTCGATCTGCGACAGCGCACGTTGCGCGACTTTAGCAAACATTCGGATGGTAGAGAAAAACAAACGACGACGACCCGCCTCGAAGTTCCGGATATTCTGTGTCTCGTCAGTGAGCAGGCTCTCGAGCCGAACGCGAAACGCGGGGATGTTCCAGTCACCGTCGCTGATGTTAATGAGAGGAATTCCGACGACATCGTCGGGCTCGAGCATGAAGCGCTCGTAGAAACACCTGCAAAATACCAACGATGGTCGGCGCATTTCGTTGGCAACTGTGAAGAGCATCCTCTTACAAACCTATTCGCAAGCGTGACGCAGAGCTGCGAGTCGAGCACGAGAATCGCGTCCTGCATGTGCTCCAGCACGCCCTCCAAAAACCCGCTGTTCTCGCGTATCTCCTGGAAGAGCTGCGCGTTGCGGAGCGAGACGCCGAGCTGCGACGACAGCACTGAGATGAGCTCGAGGCGGTCCTTGTGGAACACGCCCGACATGGCGCTGTTCTCGAGGTACAGCATGCCCGCCACCTGTCCCATGCAGAGGATGGGGCTGCACATGACGGATTTGGGGCGGAACAGGCGAAAGTACGGGTCTGCCGCAAGCTGACGGACCGCATCCGAATCGCACTGGTCGAGAACGACCGCGGCCTTCGTCGAGAGGACATAGTTCACAATAGTCTTTGGCATGTCGTCGTACGATGACACTGCGAGCCCGTCTGACTCGACGGCGACGTCCACGGCCCCTCCCTCCATGATGGCGGCGACGCTTTGCACGCAGAGTTCGCCGTCGCGCACGAGCAGGAGAACGGCGCGGTCGCCGCAAGCGTTCTCGAGGACGATGGCCATGAGCTTCTTGATGAGCGCGTCCATCACAATTTCGCTGGAAATCGCCATCGACGCCTTCAGGAATGTGTCCATGTCCAGGCCATCATTCGAGCCGCTGCCAGTCGTCACCTCCCCAAACCATGCGTCCGCGCGCTTGCTGGCATGGGATCGCCCCTGCTCGCGTGACCGCGCCCTGGATGACGAGGCCGACGACACGGACACCACGTCGCCCGGCACCTCACGCGACAGGTCGAAGTCAGGCCATGTCGTCTCGAGCCGCCGAAGCACCAACCGCGACCCCCATTTCATGTATCCGTAGTAGGCCTGACCGGCGAACTGCCGTTCGCGCGCGCGGTCTCCAATGTCCCTGTAAAACTCCGCCGAGAGCTCGCTCGCCAGCGCCGTCTCCTTCAGGAACCCGCTCTCGGACGCTCCCCGGATTGCAGACGCAAATGCGATTTCCGCCGCGTCGTGCCTACCCGTGGTCCAGCAGATCGCGGCCTCGACCAGGTCGTGCATGTGGGCAAAGTTGGCAGGGCAGCTCTTTGCCCAGTGCCAGAGGAGGCGCTGGTTCGCGCGTGCCACTGCCACCGCATCGGCAAGCGCCAGGTCGGCCGCAGGAGGGCACTTGAGCGCCAGAGCGTCCGACAATGCCTCCTCGTACGACATTTCCCGCGCGCCCGGGTCGTGTGCGCTCCCCACGCCTACGGCACCGGGGCCGCGCAGGGAGCGGGCGAGCGCAAGCACGGCCAGCGAGCACTGGTAAGCATAGATGGCGGACGGCATCATGCCAACGGCACCGAGGAAGAAACGGTGCGCCGAACGCATGTCCTCGACAGCGTCGGCGTACTTGCCCAGGTGATACGCGATGGTACCGCGCGCGAGATACGCGGCGAACGCATACACGCGCGTATTTGCGGAAACAAGTTCCTCGATGAAGAGATCGTCCGTGACGCGCCGTCCAAAAAACTCGTACTCCTCGTCCCACTCGCCGTGCAGCAGCTTGATCACGTGACGCCGCCAGATGTTGAAGTACGTCGACGTGAGCAGCTGCTGGCGCTGCACGAGCCCCGCAAAATATTTCTCCTGCCACTTGGCCACGTCCCGCAGCGGATCGCCGGCAAACAACATCGCGTCGCAGACGTAAAATGCCGTGTACCCCGAGAACTCGATGTCACCCGCCTCAATCGTCGCCGCAAATGCCTTGTGGAGGGGCTCGATCGTGCTGCGGATGGGCCGGTGCCACACAGCCACGTGGTAGTGGAACACGCCCAACACCTTCCCCCGCTGCTCCGGGAGGCCCCGCTTCTCGAACAGCTCAAGCGCCCGCTGCCCCCCGAGCAAGCCCGAGGGGAGATCAAAGTTCGACGCCACGAGCCCGTAGAAGACGTAGGCGAACGGGGCCAGCGCGCTAAGGCCGGCCGTCTGCGTCAAGTGGACCATCGTGAACGCCACCCGGATGTTGAGCAGCGTATCAAGCGCGTACGTCGGCCCAATGAGCGGAGCGAGTATGCGCATGGCAGTGAGCGCCACTGGGTCAGTCATATCGCCCGTCTGCATGAGCTCCTCAAGGGTCGATAACGTGGGCCGCTCCATCCGCAGCGGAACCGAAATCTCGCCGAGCGCCGCGAGCCCGATGTCAAGAGCGTCACGGAGCCTGTTCTGCTGAATTCGCACGCCAAGCAGTATCTCCAGCACGGACGCACGCTGCAATGCCGTTGTGGCTCGGCGAAGGAGCGTCTCGCACGTCGCCTCGGTGGCAACAAAGTCCGACGTGACGTACTCCGCCGCCGCGAGGGCCATGGTCATTTCCCAGCACGCGTCGAACTGGGACTCCCAAGCTTCCGCTGGCAACATCGTGCAGGCATGGCGGTGGTACGCGACCGCCGGCACATACGCCGTCGCCGCAAACGCCTTCTGTCCGGCCTGAAAATTGAGGCGGGCCATTCGCGTCCGCTCCGCAGGGTCCGTCACTAGATGCCGCCCCGCGTTCAGCTGATTCACGATCTCGAGCAGCTGCGGGTCGAGCGCTTTCGGGTCGCCCTCTACGCCGCGACACATTCGCTGGCCGATCGCCAAGTGCACCGCCGCCTTCTCGTCTTCGGGGATGAGCGTGTACGCAGCCTGCTGGACGCGGTCGTGCTGGAAGCGAAAGCTCGCAATGCGCACGTTGGGGTCCGAAACGACCGAATCCGCGGCGCCCTCCCACTCCACCAGCATGTTGTAGTCGCCCCCAAACGGCACAATGAGATTTGCCTCGAGCGCGGGCCACAGCAGGCGTCCAACCTCGTGGATCGGTTGGTCGCACGCAATCGCGAGCCAGCGCGCCGTGAACCGCGCGCCCACCGCCGCGGCGACCCTGAGCAGGTCTTGCGAAGGCGCAGGAAGACGCCGCACGCGCGACACCATCAAGTCGACGACGTTGGACGTCATCTGCGTCTCCGCCAATCGCGCAGTGTCCACGGCCCACGCGTTTGCGCCAAAGTCAAACGCAATGAGGCCATCGTCGTAGAGCGACTTGAACAGCTGCGTCACAAAGAACGGGTTCCCACCCGTGCGGTCGTGGAGCAGCGACGCGAGCTTGTCCAGACCATCGTGTCCGGACGACGACGGCGCCACGCTGACAGTGACGTCGAGCGTGTCGCGCACCAGGGCGCGGACGTGGTCGGGGCGCAGGGGTGTAATGACAATGTCCGTCACTGGTAGGCCGTCGCGCCGCAGCCCCTCCAATTCGACGACAAAGGGATGGTCGGGCGAGACCTCGTTGTCTCGATACGCGCCGATCAGCAGAAGGCCGCGCAGCTGGGGATCGGTGAGCAGGATGTGGACGAGGCGCAGGGAGGCGGGGTCCACCCACTGGAGGTCGTCCAGGAATATCACGAGCGGGTACTCCGCCGAGCAAAACGCGCCCACAAACTGCCGAAAGACCCTTTCGAAGCGGTTCTGCGACTCCGCCGGAGGGAGCTGGGCGACGGGCGGCGTTGCACCAACCAGGTGCTCGAGCTCGGGCACGATCTCCACAATTATTCGCGCGTGCGCACCGAGCCGGGCGTTCATGCGCTGCCGCCACCCGGCCACCGCGTACTCTCCTTCCGACAACGCTCCGTTCACGAGGTCGCCGAGCGCCTGCAGCAGCGCCGACTTCTGCCGCCGGAACTGGTCGAATTTGCCCCCCGCGAACCGCCCACGCGCCGCTACTATCGGCTTGTGCACCTCGTTCACAATCGACGACTTTCCGATTCCGGAAAACCCGCTCACAAAGCACGCCTCCACCGACCCCACCATCGCCACGCGCTGGTACGCCGCCATCAGCCGCCCCACCTCGTCCTCGCGCCCGTACAACTTCTGCGGGATAACAAACTGGCTGCGGCGGTCCACCTGGCCCGCCACGAAGCCCTCCATCGCCTTGGCCACCGACGCCGGCGACCGCGCGGGCCACTCGGGGCCCATCCGCGCAAGGCACAGCTCCAGGTCCGCCAGCACGCCCTGCGCCGACTGGTACCGGTCCTCCGCCGTCTTCGCCATCAGCTTCGCCACTATGTCCGACAGCGCGCGCGGAATCGTCGCATCCACGGCGTGCAGCGGCTTGGGCGTCTTGGCGATGTGGCAGTGCACGTACTCGATCGCGTCCTTCGCGGCAAACGGCAGTCGACCGGCGAGCATCTCGTAAAAGGTCACCCCGAGCGAGTAAAAGTCCGTGCGAAAGTCAATCTGGCGGTTCATCCGACCCGTCTGCTCAGGGCTCATGTACGCCAGCTGCAGTGGCCGGAGGGGCAGAAAACAGACAGGTGAGTCGCCGCTACACGATAGTTTAATGCATATTGGTGGCTGTCACCAACGCAGACCCACCGAGCCCTCGAACGTCGTCCCCTGATTTGCGCCCATATCCTCGACGGCGAGGCGCGTGGAGATGCTAAAGTCGATCACCTGCACTTCCATTGTTCGAGGGTTTACCTGCAAAGTGTGTGGTGTGAGAGACGAACAACACACGGACGCCCTCGCGCGCGCAGGCCCAACTACGGAAGCACTCACAGCGCAGTGCTGCTACCACTCCGCACCTTCAGGTTCGCGGGCTTGATGTCCTTGTGGATGATGCCGGCTCTGTGGACGAACGCGAGGGCCTTGCACGCCTCGATGGCTATCGCAAGGAACATTCCCCTGCGGCGTAACGGTCGAGAGAGGTGTAAACCACATGGGAAGGCATGCAGAAATGAGCGCGCGTGTGACTATGCACGCGCCGGTGTTACTTTGCATGCGAGTGTGCACGCAATTTGAAGAAGGACGCAAAAAGGCATCACAAAAGAGTGCGGCGGGAAATAAATGCGGAATGGCCCACCTGTCCAGTCCCTCTCGCAGCATGTCGCGCAGGGACACGCCGTCAAAGTCCGACACGACCATCGCGAGCCCATTTGCGTGGGCAACGAGCGCGACTGGACGCGGCACGCTCTGCACGTCCGCGGCAGCCAGCGCGCACAGAATGTTGTACTCGTGGCGGAGGCGCGCAATGTCCGCGACGGTGGCCATTTCGGTGCCGCCGTGCGTCTTGATGATGACCGACGCCGAAGGGTCGTCCGCGCGGTGCGCCTTGAATATCGCCGACTGCGCGCCCTCGTAGATGGGCGCCGTCAGCTCGTACCCGGGCACGCGCATGGCGTCGAGCGATATCAACCCCATTTTTCGGCCAAAGGCCAAGCATCCGGTCAGTCCGCACGCACTCGGTCTCAGTCAGGGCTCAGGCTTCTGAGTTGAAACGGTACTTCGTGTGGCACGGCGAAGCGCTCACATGGCGCCGGAAGGTGCCTCTACATATGGCCTGCACTCACTGAAGTTCGTCGCAGAAGCGCGAAGGGAAGAGCAGGGGGTGCGTCAGCGTTCGCTAGTGTGCTTTCAGTTTTCGTTCGCAATGCAAGGGTGCTTTTGCCGGAGTGCAGTACCGGCCGAATTGGCGCCGCATAGAGAGTGCTGGACATCGACCCACGAAAATTTCCAGTCAGGTGAATGTCGACGGTAAGCCGATACTCTTGCAGCAGCGGCTGGGTGCATTGCCGGTACACATTGTTGGAGTATGAATTCTACTCAATGCCGTAATTATCCCCTGACCCAAATCCCCGCGGTCAAGCGGGGGTGTGACAAGGTGTCCGCCACGCTGAGTCGATACTGAGCCAGTTTCACCAGTGTGCACGCCGGCACGACATACAGAGACTTTTCGTTCCAACGCCGCGTTGCTGCGCCGCACGCCGCGCCTCGATGACCTTGCGTCGCCTCTTCTCAGTTCCTCCGTGCGCCACTACCAGTGCCGCCAATGGCCTTGAAGGTGCTGAGTCTGAGGCCGCCGGCGATGACACCGGCGCCAGCCCTCAGCAGCCGATCAGGAATTCGACCTTGCGTGCGGGGTCGTCCGTGTGGCCCAGTGGTAACGTTACAGGTCGTGCGCAAACACGTGCTCGTACCACACCGATGTCTCGGTGAATCACTCAGTTGCGCTGCCGGAATACCGTGACAGCCAGGCGGCCGGCGCCGTGCCGACTGATGCGCGCGCACCCTCGGAGTGTTCGCGTTCAGTCGCCATCCCCCATTACCCCCGTCCCACGCTGCCCAACAACCGCAGGCACCTGAGTTACAAGGAAAAGCCGACTGTCCAATAACCATGCGTGCATGCAAAAGAAAATTCAGGACAGCGCGCCCCGTGAAAGCACTATGTGAGCGCCAGTTCAGTCACCAATCGAGACGCCTCCTCTGCGGCCTCCCCTGCCGGTTCAGCACGTCTGGGAGACACATTCGGGACTTCGGGCGCGCGTTTCAAAATATCGTGCACCGACTGCTGCGGCTTCGCGGGCGACGAACTCGCAAGCGACAGCGCGCCCACGGCCTTCGAAAGCTCGTCGGCGGTGGCTGTTGCCAAATTGTCCGCGCGCGCCGGTGCTGCGCTTTCCTGCGCCTCGCACAGAGCCGCGAGCTCGGCTTCGATGGCAGCGTCATCCGTGCCAGTAACGAGCGACATTCCTGAGGGTTTAACGTGTGAGCAATGAACGGAGAGCGACGCTGTGATGCACGACGCACCTGCACGCATAGCATCCTCCGACTCCTCCTGGCGGTCAAAGGCGTCCTCCACTTGGGCCATGACGTGCTCCACTTTCTCGGAACTCGCCGTCGACAGCTTGAGTGCCTTGGCACCGCAGCTAAGGGCTTCCAAAGCCTGCGAAGTCCGACGGCGCATTAGCAGTAGCGAACACACCGCGTGCTTTCACAAACGCACCTTTGCGTCCGTTTCAGACGACTGAATTCGCGTCAGAACGTCCGTAAGGTTCGACAGAATGGATAAGCGGCCATCGATCGCGCGCTCGATGGCCTTGGAACGGCGGAGATTGTGCAGCGCAATCTCCTTCTTGGACGCAATGGAAGCCTGCGCGGCGGCCTTTCGCAGCCTAAAGCACCATCAGCTAAGGTCACCTCTGAAACGCTCACGCACGAACGCACGCACACACGAACACCACAGACACAGACGCAGGGCGGACACAGACACAGACACAAACACATGAACACACAAACACAGACGCAATCGCAGATAATTACCTGTCGGCATCCCCTTGCATGCGGTCCACTTGCGATTGCACCAGTGCGATTGCCGAGTCAAGCTGTGCCACGCCGCGATCCACGTCTGACGGAGTGGCGACGGGTGCGCCGGCAGGACCAATTTTCAAAAACTGCGGATTCACCGCTTGTTAACATGCGCTCCATCGCCACGCCGAACACACGCGGCAAAAATGGTCTCAGAACGAAAGATCGCCACACCTTGTCGCCATTCTCGAGCGAAAACACAGCCACGCGCCTCGACGCGACGAGATACTGGAGCACAAACTCGGCATCTAGCCGTGACAATTCGGTCATCGCCACAAAACGACCCATGGGCACAATGTTATCGCTTGACTGCGTCGCCGTCGCAGAGTGGCGTTCGAGGGTGGCCTTTGCCGCTGCCTGCGGGTCGTGGAAATGAGGAATCGCCCGCCGCGTTTTCAGAGACTGCGATTCCCCGCACATACCTCCAATAGCTCCAAGACGACATAGCGTCCGCAAAGGACAGTGGGCCGGCTCACTTGCGAGACGGCCCACGACAACGGCTTCCGTACGAGTTTGTGCACGAACCACGCGCCCCACGTGCTCTGCGCAGACACAGTCGCAGAGAGCTCGTCGTCCCTCACCACATCCCCCGCAGCCGCCATTGACCCCTGCGCAGCCTTGCGTGAGTCAGCTTCGAAGCGCTTATTTGAATGCTGAGACCGAACATGAACGAACACCACACAGACCCACCAGCACAACGTCCAGGCCAAGAGGCACGAGGGCACCCAACCGAAAGTGCTCCGACAGCCGCGATGCGTCGAAAGAAACCGCTGCGGGCGACGCGGGCGTTCCGTTTGCAGAGAGCGCGCCATCGCCGAGTCGACCCGCCGCGCAGTCCTCGACAATGCGCGCCCTCCAGTGGGCGACCTTCGCATCCCACTGGTGCGGGTTCACGTCGCGGCTCGCAGGGAACCCCGCATAGTATGTGGCCACGCGGCGCTCCTCCTCGGTCGGCGCCATTCGCTCGTCCATGCAAGCGAGACTCTCGGCGGAGTGTACGAGACATTTAAGCCTGCGAGCACGTCACTCAAAGTGTAACAAGCCGACTTGACGCAATCATCCGGGGTGGGAACATCGGCAACGGATTCCCGAGAACTCGGCTGGTTTTGGCGGCCAGCTGGCGGTTTGTTTGAGTTGTGACCAGAGGGCAAGTCGCATGCGCTGCGACAATCGCACACAAACCACGCGCTTCACGACGGTCCTCTTGAGATACCGCTCGCCTGCGGGTATCGTGTTCACCCGTGGCGCCTGTTCTGCGCTGGGCGTGCGTGACGGCGCTTTGAGAATGCCGGCGCGCACCTCGCTCGCGCCCGGCATGGACCGTGCGGCGATGCTCCTCGACGACCGCGCCACGCCAAACGACTTCTTTGGAAATGCAATGCGCGACCTTGCGGCGACGCTGGCAGCCATCCGCCCGTCGCCCACTCCCGAGCGCGTGGTGCGTTTTCTGGAGAGCATGCCTGCATGGGCGCGCGCGGACAGAGCGCACGGCAGCCGCAGCAGCCATCCCGCCGTGTCCAAGCGCGACCAGGAGGCGCTGCTGGCCGCCGGTCGCTTCTTCTTCCTCTCGGAGGGCGCGATGCAGGATGCCGTGCTGCCCATGCTCCTCCGCGCCCTCAACACGCTGCACCGCGCCACGTGGGTGGGCGACTGGAGCGAGACGGCGCCCCCGCAGGCCTTTGCCGACCGCTACGTGCACCTCCTTTTGCAGTGCGCCACCGCGTGCCCTCTTGCCGCCGACTCGATCGTCGCCGCTGTTGTCGCCAATCTCGAGACGCTCTGCTCCGCGCTGCGAGGCAGCTGGATCAGCACGTCCGCGGCCCATGTCAATGGGGACCGCGCACACCGCGACGGCGACCGCCGCGTGCACGTGACTCGCGTCGTCCTTCCTCTTACTCTCGGGTGGGTGTCGGCGATTGGTCGGGCGCGCTTTTCGTGGCGGGGTGACCACCTCGACTCGATTTTTGCGGCGATGGAGAGCCTGACGCGGAGGGACACACTCAACGCGATCGTGTCGGGCATCGTGGACGTGCGAGCGTCAGAGCCTGCCCTCTTCACCCCTGTTTTTGGCGAGAACCTCGTCCACGTGGTGCAGGACGGCCCCTTGCGCGCCCTGCTTGCCCTCGTGTCGCAGCTGCACGGGGCGGCCGCCGAGGGCGACACGGCGCAGGCGAACACGTGGTCTGCCGCGCGCCGCAAGTCCCGCTTTGTCGTCGTTCACGGAGCGTACAACGAGCGCCGAGATGCGCTCTTTGGGTCGGGCTCCAACCTCGACATTGCGACGCACGCGGCGACGGACAACATGGCGGCCGCGGTCGAGATCCTGTCGCTGACGGCCACCGACGACGCCGACGCGAACGATGCCGCGGCCATTATGGCGGACCACCTCCGGGCAGAGGAGCAGGAAGTGGACTGGGCCTACGCCCCGGTGTACATTGCGTGCCTGCGCGGGCTCGGGAACCTGTGCCTGCAGCACCCGCGCCTCGGCAAGACGGCGCTTGACGTCATGGGCAAGTTCACGTCGCGCCCGTCGCCCATTCTTGTGAAGATCGACTCGGTCAAGTTTGACGCAGAGCCCCTCGACACGTGGGTGCTTTGTCCTGCTCTGTTGCTTGTGTGGACGAGCTGCGTTTTGCTGCCGCGTCGGGCAATTTGGCCATGTTTTTTGGTCACCGCGCTCACCCGAATGCCAATCGCAGTATTTGCAAGGCACTCAAGTCGAGCATGACGACTGCCCCGGAGGCTGCCGAGGCGTTCATCGGGGCGCTGTCCAACCGCATGTTCACGCTGAGCGCGGAGAAGGCACCCGTGAGTCTTTGTTGCTTTGGATTTTGCGCCTGTTGAGCCTGTTGTCTGTAATCATGACCTTGTTTTTTTCGGTGGCGTCCCGTTGCGAGCGCGTTTGACTGAAATCTATATGTTCATAGAGTGTTTATATGCGACTTTGCTGGTGCAATCTGCTGTTTCATTGCTTTCCTTCGCCTGAAGGACTCTGTCCGGCTTCCTTTTGTACACGCTGACTCTTCCCGGTGAATGCAGGGGACCGACACCACGCTGCGCAACATTGTGCGGGCGCTTGGCCGCGCCGCGTGCACGGTCGCCACCCCCCGCGTGATCGACATGGTCGTCTCGATCTTCAGTCAGCGCCTCGGGTACCCGCCCTCCCCCGGCGATCGCGAGGTCGTCATGCAGCTGGCGCACATTGCCGCGCTTGGCAAGGAGCCCAGCCACCGCGCCGTGGTCGACCTCCTCCTCCAGACGGCACGTGACTCGGGCTTCCTCCCCCGGAAGGGCAAGGAGGCGGACGGCTCGGCGGAACCCGCGACGCACGGCATGGTCCCCTCTGCATCGATGCCGGCGCTCTCGAGCTCGGCGGCGGCGGCGGCTGCGGCCATGTCCAAATCGATGTCGTCGACGATGTCCGGGGCGACCGCTGACGTGCGAGAGAAGGCTGTCGTCGACGCGGTGCTGCACCTCGCGCGGACGATGGAGGACACGCGCATGCTCGAGGAGCTCCTGCTGCGCGTCGCCGAGCTGTTTGTGCAGATGGGGTGGGCTGTGCAGCACATGAGCCGCGGCGACAAGGTTCGACTTCAGGCGTCGTCGCTCGCCGGCAACCTCGGATTCTATTTGCCGGTGCGTGCTTCATTCGCACGGCCACATGTGGCTTGTAGACAAATGGCTCGTTTTGTGAGACTTCGTGCAAGGAATTGGCTTGTTTGCGCTATGTGCGCGCGCATTTGCTCACGAAATCCCCGCGCTGCTTGCGTCTGCACGCAGGTCCTTGCGGCGCTGGTCACTCGCGTGAAGCCCGCGGAGACGGCGACGCCGCGCACCGTTCGTTTGTTCCGCGACGTGTGGTTCTTCTTTGTCATGCTTGGGTTTGTGGTCGAGGGCATGTGGCTGGACGAGTGGTTCGAGGCTGTCCAGCTCATGGCCCGCGACTCGCCCTTCCTCGTCAGCGCGCGCAAGTCGGACGAGGTGTGTGTGGTCATTTTTTAATGTGTGGGATTGTGTGGTTCGGCCACGTGCGTGCCGTGATCGGTCGTTGCCGCTGTCTCACTCCTCTGTGTCTTGGCCCACACCAGTTTGAGAGCGAGCTCGAGCTGGACTCGGCCGTGCGCGGTGGCGTCATTTCGCCCGAGGAGCACGCCAACCTGCGCACGATGCTGCAGGACCTGCTCAACCGCCCCGCCCTCGCGCCGTCGATCAACAAGCTCTCGCCGGCCCAGTGCACCTACCTCCTCGCCGTGTACCACCTCGAGACGCTCCGCATTGAACGCGGCACCTTCAAGAACGTGTTTCGCTACATTGAGGACAAGGGCATTGAGCGCGCCGACATGAGCGCCGTGGTGAAGGCGATGGCGGACGAGGTCTTCTCGCTGCACCTCCGCGCGTTCCAGGCAGCGCGCCGCGGGCATGAGCTCGAGCGCGACCTCGAGGACCACGCCATCTTCCTGCTCGTCAACTTCAACCACCGCAACCGCCGCATGAAGCGCGCTGCGGACGAGTACCTCACGCACCTCCTGAACGCCTTCCCGCACATTGTGACCGGCCGCCGCGTGTGCCACTGCATGCTTGATCTGCTGGAGCTCCTCGTACGCTCGCTGGACGACGAGGGGTGCCAGTCGCAGCGCATCACGCTCCCCCTCACAACGTACTCGATCGACGTGCCCGGGGAGCGCGATTTCCGCGACAAGATGGTGGCAGACTACTGCGGCCGCGTCGAGGAGATGCTCGGGTACGCCGTCCAGTTTGCGCCGGCCGCCACGCAGACGACTCTGCAGGAGTACCTTGCGCAGTTTGACCGCCTCGGCCTCGGGCTGGAGGGCCACGCGGGCATTTCGCTGGCCATGCGCTTTGCGGGCGTTGCCAACGCGCCGTCGGTGCTCTCTCTCCCCTCGGCCGTCGCGCAGAAGCTGCCCGCGTGCGTGCGCGGCACGGCGTCGCGCTTTGTCTCCGGCCTTGAGATCCGCAACCACTACTACGGCGAGGTCGCCGGGATGCGCAACCTCCTCCACCACGCCGACCTCGACGCAATGGACGACGCCCTGGGGTTGCACACGGCCGGCCACGACTCGAAGCACTCGGTTTCCAGCATCGCGGGCGGAGGCAGCACCGAATTCCGGCGCTCAAGCATGCGCAAGACAAGCACCCACCCGGCCGCAGCGCACGTCGGGTCCGTCGCGTCGATCGCAAGCACCGCCACGAGCGCGGCGGCCGCGGGGCGACCAGAGACGCGTTCGCAACAGGTGATCCGGAGCCTGTCGGCGCGCATCGCGAGGCAGCTGGCCGAATTCGCGCGCCTTGGACGTGCGGGTGCGCGAATGGACATGCTCGCGTTCAACACGACCATGTACCGCGTGTCGGCACTCATAGTGACGGAGCCACGCCGGGCGCCCGACCGTGAGCTCCTGCACCTGCTCGTCCGCGCGCCCGTCAACATTTTCACGGAGGCGTCGCTCCGCACGGGCATCTTCTGCTGGGAGTGGGTCACGTCCGCGCGGCCGGAGCTCGAGACGGCCGTGCTGTGCGAGCTGTCATGCGCGTGGGCGTGGACGATGGACCGCCGTATGGGGATGTTCTCGCAGACGCTCATCGACGTCGACCCGCTGTACACGTCCGTGCTCTCCGGCGGCAGCTCGAGCACGGGCGCGGGCGCGGGCGCGACCAGCCAGCCCGCTGCGTCCGATGGGGCGCACGCCGGCGCAGCGCAGGGGCACGCGAGCGCGCCGCACGTGGCTGGCGTCGACGCTCGCAGCTCGCACAACGACGACCCGGCGCCGCACCACTTCCTCGCGCGCTTCATGCTCGAGCGATTCGACGCCGTGCGCCACCGCAGCGAAACGCAGGCGAATCTGTTTGCGGGCATCGTCCAGCGCAGTCTCGCGGACCCGTCGAAGATTGCGACGCACGTGCGCGTCCGCGGGTGCCACCTCATGCTGCTCCAGCTCGGCCTCCGCCTCCTCCAGGGCGATCATGTGAGCACCACCATGGGCCGCTTTCTGCTGCGGGAGCGCGTGTACACGGCCGCCCTCCACTACTTTTCCTCGCAGCCGCGGTGGTCCCCGGGCACGACCGACGAGCTCCGCGCCGACATCCACGAGCTGGTGGGGGTCGCTTGCCGTGTGGTGTTGTTGACGTGCCTGGCCATCCCTTCATACGTCACTCACGCAACCCTATTATGTATCTGTTCCCCCCTCAGATCAACTTCCGCCGCGCGCTCAAGGTCGACAGGCGCCACTTCAAGGCCATGTACCCGCTGCCGTGGCACAGCGTGGACGCCGACACGGGCCTGCCCGAGGGATCGGTTCGTAGCGCTCCGCGGCTCGATGCGCTGGCGACAGCAATCAGCTTTGGCGGTTACATGAACACGATTCGAGTGAGTTCGTCGCTCTCGAGTGCGAGCCGTCGCACGGGCGGGCGCCAAGTCAAGTCGCAGTTGGGTGGTGATGCGTACGCGCCGAACGGCACGGGAGCCCCCTCGGCGCACTCACACGACTTGCTGGACGGGTCGCTGGCGGCGTTCCGGGACCTCCAGAAGGTGCGTTGGCATGCTGCTTGCGAGGCCTAGTTGCGAGGCGTAGATGCGGAGTGCAGTTGCGATGTTGTGCTCATGCGCACGTTTTTCTCCGGCGCAGCTCCGCCTGCTCCTGCTGCACCTGACGCGGTACGAGATTGACCGCCTGACCACGTGGCACAATCCCTGCTCCGTTCCCGAGCTCATCCTCGACGGGGAGGCGGAGGACGCGACCACGGCCAAGGCGGGCGAGGACGACGTCCCCACGACAAAGGCGATCAGCGAGCGGCAGGTGGGTCAGAAGCATGTGGCGGTGGCATGTTGTCGCACGCGATGCAGAGGTCCCCCGAGTTGCGTGCCAACACCCCGCACCTCCCTGCGCGCAGTGGAAGGACTACGTGCGGCTCGTGTGGCAGCGCTTCCCCCCGGCCGCCGTGCAGATGGCCCTCCGTCTGAAGATGCCCGGCATTGACGCGATGCGCAGTGAGGTCTCGCGCTACGTACGGATGGACCCCCTCGCCGTGTCTGGACAGCCCGAGGCGCTGCTCCTGCTGGTGACCCGCCAGACGCTCCTGCTCGACATCCCCGAGCTCACGCACGCGCTCTGCTGGGCCCCCGTCGCCCCGGCCACGGCCCTTGCTCTCTTCTCGAAGCTGTACGTGCCGAACCCCATCGTCGCCCATTACGCCGTGCGCGTGCTTCGCAGCTTTCCGCCGGACGCGATTCTCTTCTACATCCCTCAGCTCGTGCAGGCGCTCAGGTGCGTCACGTGCGGGCGAATTTCATCCCCCGCCCCCTTTTTCTTTTATTTTTTTATTTTATATTTTTTTTTTTTTTTTTTTTTTTTTTTTTTTGGCAATAGCGGGAGGGAACGCGGTCGTTCTGTTTGCTTGCAAGCGTACGTCGTCTGATGGCTGTCCCCTTGTCACGTGATGCAGGTACGACCGCCTCGGCTACGTCAACGAGTACATCGTGGGCGCGGCCAAGTCGTCGCAGCTGTTGGCGCACCAGTTCATCTGGAACATGAACACGAACATGTTCGTGGACGACGAGGGCGAGCACCCCGACGCCCTCGCGCCGACCCTCCGCGCCATAATTGAGCGCATCACGGGATCACTCGACGGCAAGTCGCTCGAGTTTTACCGCCGCGAGTTTGACTTCTTTGGGCGCGTCACTGCGATTTCTGGGACGATGAAGAAGCGCGTGCCCGAGTTCAAGACGCCGGAGGACAAGGCCACGCGCAAGCAGGTGCGGGTGACGCGATCATCGATCCCCTGCAAACACAGCTCACATAAACACGCGCGTGTGAAGCAGCGCGCCGCACAAGCGCGTGTGCGCGCGTGCGGATTTGAGTCGCGTGTCGTGTGCTCACTTTGTGCCTATTCGTCAGGTCTGCCTCGAGGAGCTGCGCAAGATAAACGTCGAGCCGGGCGTCTACCTCCCCTCAAACCCCGAGGCCGTCGTCGTCGACATTGCGTACAGCAGCGGCACGCCCATGCAGAGCGCGGCAAAGGCGCCGTACCTCGCCACCTTCAAGGTCAAGCCGTGCTCCATCCAGGTGCGCTCGCAATTTCCGCGCAAGAGAACAGTGGGCATGGTCGTTTTGTTTGTTTACTCACAGCGGAGTGTTTGTGTTGTGCGCGTCGTCGTGAGCAGAAGCTGGAGGAGTATGGCACAGACGGCGGGAGCGAAAACTGCAAGGACGACCCGGACACGGTCTGGCAGTCGTGCATTTTCAAGGTATGCATTCGATCAGTTAGCCGTGGGTTTTTGGGTCTTCGTTTATGGTGGGGGTCGCACATGCAGTTTGTGGGGCGCGCTGTTGCGCCTTGTGTGTGGTTGCACACTTGCAGGCGAGTGTGCGGTCGAAGTGTGCGACTGACGGCGCTCCTGTGTTCCTTAGGTCGGCGACGATGTGCGGCAGGACATGCTTGCGCTCCAGGTGATCGCCCTTTTCAAGAAGATCTTCGCAAAGGTACGAAACGCTGTGCCCCGATGACACGTGCTCCACTTCTGCGTGCGCGGGCCTGCGCTGTTCCGTTGCAATGCGCCGGTCTCTCTTTCTTCCACCGCCAGTGTGTGACGCTAACCCTAACCCTGACACGCGGAACGCATGCATTTCAGGTGAACCTCGACCTCTATCTGTTCCCCTACCGCGTCGTGGCCACGTCGCCCGGGTGCGGCGTCATCGAGTGCGTGCCCAACACCAAGTCCCGTGACCAGCTGGGCCGGCAGACCGAGTCGACGCTGTTTGACTTTTTCAAGTCGACGTACGGCGACACGGACTCGCTCGGCTACGAGCGCGCGCAGGACAACTTCGTGCGCAGCATGGCCGCGTACTCTGTCATCGTGTTCCTGCTGCAGATCAAGGACCGCCACAACGGCAACCTCCTCGTCGACCGCGACGGCCACATTGTCCACATCGACTTTGGGTTCATGTTCGAGAGCTCGCCCGGTGCGTTTCTTCTCTCTTGTGCGCTCGAATGCGCAGATTGTGTGCGTGTGCAGTGCCGATGCGTGTGCGCGTGCGAGTGTTGCGGTAGCTGTGTGGTTTTGCACGTGCATGTATATTCAGAGTGGCCGGCTCGTCGCATTCTCACGGCGTTTCTCTGCAGGCGGCAACATTGGGTTTGAGCCCGACATCAAGCTGACGCACGAGATGGTGATGATCATGGGCGGGGACAGCGAGGCGCGCCCCTTCAAGCGCTTTGTCGAGCTGTGCACCAAGGCCTACATTGCCGCGCGGTGCGTGGAGGGACCAATGCGACCCCCATTCATACTGGCGCTTGTCGCACGCAGTGGTGTGTGTGTGTGTGTGTGTGTGTGTGTGTGTGTGTGTGTGTGTGTGTTTGAGAGTGTGTGTGTGTGTGTGTGTGCGTGCGTGTGTGTGCCGTGCTCACGTACCATTTTTCCTCGTTTTGCGCGCAATGCAGGCCGTACCAGGAGAGCATCGTCGCCCTTGTCGCCCTCATGCTTGACACTGGCCTGCCGTGCTTCCGCGAATTCGACCTCGAGGTGCTCAAGCGCCTCCGGTGGGTGTGTTGCTGTGTCGTTTCCGCCGCACATTTCACACAGTTTCGCTCTTCAGCCATTGCTCACCGAGTGCTCATTTCGGCCGCTTTGCAGCCTGCGCTTCCAGTCTGATGCGACCGAGCGCGAGGCTGCCAACTACATGGTCAAGACGGTGAAGGACTCGTACCTCAACTACCGCACCAAGCTGTACGACTGGATCCAGTTCATGCAGAACGGCATACCCTACTAGGCTGCCTGCTGTATTGCTTGCGGGTGCGCACTGATGGACCTGTCGCTTCTGTTTTTCTGTGTGGTGCGTTGTCGTGTATGTGCGTCGTTCTTCCACAGCCGGAATACACATGATTGTCGTGCGTATCGTCCCTCCACAGCCGAAATACACGCGGCTGCCGACCTCGTCACCGCTGGCGCATTTGCAGTTTCTATTGTCTCCAACTTAGATGGCGTCGTATTTGACAGCGTCATGTTTGACCAGCTCTAGATATGGCGGCATCGTATTGACCCAGCTCTCGATGGCAGCGTCGTATTGACCCAGCTCGGCTGCCGCCCAAGGCGTGTGAGGGGTGACGCCTTGCATCGTTGCCAGGAGTGACTACACAGGCATGTACTATTTTTACCGATACACAGTCTAAAAATTCCCATTTCAGGTTTGTCCGCTTATAATTACCGGTAGTTCCTGAGTATTAGAAATGTATTAAACTTAGAATTATTAGTCAGACCGTTGCCTTGGTGAGAGGTGCCCGCCACCCTTTTCACCCTCAGTCCGGAAAAATTACATTGCAAAAACGTTCGAAAAGTATCAAAATACCGCACAGATTACAGTTCTCAGCGCCCTGGGGGCACGAGCACCCTGCCCCCATCCCCTAAAATGTCCCGACGGCTTACACGACATACGACCCACACTCGCAGTGCAAGGCCTGCGTTAGGAACTTTGGCGTCCCAGGCAATCGACAGTGCCGAACAAGCGCTCAGTCGCCTCACGGGCGCATAATGCGAATAACTCAACGCACTGACTTCGGATAGGAAAGAGCCAATTCTCATCCCTCCTCCTGCGTAACGGACCATGGCGTAACCTCGTGCGCGTGGAGGCACCGCCTACACCACCATGTCGGACGCTGGGGCGTCTGACGAAGGCGCAGATGCGCCTGCGCATAATGAGCACACAACACACCCATTGTTTTCGCCCTCGGCTGAGCGTCTCGGGGTCGCACGGCCCCTTGCCGCGGAGCACCGCGCCGTGTTGCCGCCCATTGCTTCCGTGCCATCCGATTCAGCACTCGTTGCGGACGATGGCGGCAGCACCCCCGCCCCTCCTGCGATATCGCACAGAGCGGCGCCGCTGTCGCGCAGCAACTCTGCGATGCTGCTGCTCGCGCGGCGCGGTTCGCAGAGCAAGGACCTCATTGCGGCGGCTGCTGTGAAGCGCGCTGGAAGCCACATGGCGCTGCACGGCGCTCCCGGTGTGCAGCCGTCGCTGGGCGCGCGCACGCTCTCGGTCGCGTCGCTCGGAGGGGGGATGCAGCGGCAGCGGTCGATTGCGAACCTGCAGCGACGCGCGGCGGAGCTCCGACAGAGCATGCCGATGCTACCGCAGGGGCCCATCGCGGAGATACCCACGAAGCCCTCGGCGCCGAAAGGCGTGGACGAGAGTCGCATGCCCAAAAACTGGTGCAACTACATTGACCAGGTATGTGCCTCGCAGTGCGCGTTGCCGTTTGCGAGTGCGAGCGGTCGACGCGTGTCCCCATTAGACGCGGAGTGGAGTTGGAGTTGGGTTCTGGCCGCGACCTTTTGCTGGGGAAGGTGTGCATGAGTCACGTGTTCTGCTGCTGAGTTCGGCCGTTGCTGCAGGCGTTTGTCATTCGCGCGCCGCGGCTCGGACAGCCCGAGGGGCTCTTCGTCGTCCCCATCGCCATGTCCTTCTTTCTCTTCTCACCGACGCACTGGATGCGCCGGTCGGCGTTGCTTCTCACCACCAACAAATATCCGCTCTTGCGCCGCTGCGTGCGTGCGCGTGCCTGTAGCGCGATGTGAACTGTCCACGACTGCACTGGCCTTTGTACTGAATCTCAGTGTCGGTCACTATCGCCCTTGACCCTTCCCCCGCACGTTCTTTGAGCTATTCATCATGGCGACGATTATCGCCAACTGCGTGTTCATGGCGATCAAGACGACGTACACGGCCGCAGAGCTCACGTTCACGTCCATCTTCGCCGCGGAAATGCTCCTCAAGTGGCTGTCGTACGGCGTCATTCTGCACAAGCACGCGGCGCTCCGGGACCCGTGGAACTGGCTCGACCTCATCGTGGTCGTCGCTGGGTGTGTGTGCGCTCAAGCGGGCGGACGTGCCCTCTCTCTCTCTCTCTCTCTCTCTCTCTCTCTCTCTCTCTCTCTCTCTCTCTCTCTCT
>CALSCQ010002872.1:0-17418 GCA_943704525.1 Pigoraptor vietnamica | reverse complement strand
CACACACACACACACACACACACACACACACACACACACACACACACACACACACACACACACACACACACACACACACACACACACACACACCACACACACACACACAACCCTCTCCAATATATCTCTGCCGTTGCGGTAATTTTTGTTCAATCGCAAACGGGTTAAGCCGAGAGGGAAACGGGGCAAGCCATGGAGCCTCTCCCTCTGGACACCCATCGAGTTGTGTATGGATATTTGCGCATTGAATTTGGATTTCCTTCGGTGTTTTGGACAAGCCATAAGGCAACCGGTATGAATAGGCTCATACATAGGGCCATTTATATGAAATTTTGCGCAAGTAGTTTTGATGAAGCGTTCAGAATGTGCTCCGAGTGCTCGGCATTTACCGCCGGGGTGAGTGAGAGAGACACACACACACACACACACACATACACATACACACATATGTCCGATCGTGTGTTATTGTGCTTTGCCGTGCGTGTGTTTTTGTGCAAGAGACACACGGGGTAGAGTATAGCAAATTTTCACAGTCAAACGCCGCATCCATGGGCTGTTATGCTTTGAAAGAGTGCGGTGATGAGTTGATGTGGTGGGCGGTGCCACCGGTTGAAGTGCGCTCGTGCATGGGGGCTCGTCACGCGACTGAGACCCAGGCATTCGTCATGTTGCGGCATGCATCGTTGCACAATGAATGGAGTGTGGCCGCAATCTCACTTCACACGAATTGCTGTGGAGCTACTGTTGCATTTTTTTTTTGAATGTTTTCGACGTTCCTTTGTGGGTGACTTTTGTGCCCGCCGATTAGCAAAGCCTGGCAGTCATCGACGCCAACTGTTGTGTGCAACCGAGTCTCAAGCACAGTACAGGCATACGCACACACACACGCACACACAATTCAACTTCGATATATGGGATCGGAACGCGCGAAGGACTCTATTCACAGAACCGAAGAAAAACAATCAAAAAGACAAACGCTTGCGACGCACGCCAAACGCACACTACGACCGCGCTACAATCTCCCTCACGATAGCGGCGCGTCGCTCTGGACGACCCCCTCGCGCACTCCCTCCCCTCCACGCAACTGCCCGCGATCATCCACCTCCACGCGCGGCGGGGGGTCCTCGTACTCGAATCCCGTGCAGCGCTCGCTCTCGTCACGGCCAGTTGCCTCTTCAGGCCCGGGCTCAGCATGCGCGTCCCCCTGGGCGCTCGCGCTTTGCTGCCCCTCGCTATAGGGCTCCTCCTGCAAACCGCCTTGAGAGTCGCTGCTCGCACCGTAGTGCCCCTCTTGGCCGGGCTCCTCGTGCAGACCCTCCCGACCACTCGCATCCTCTTCGACGGGCTGTCCGTGCTGCTGATCGTCGCCGGCGTTCTCGGACGGATTCGCCTCGGCACTTTCGCCGCGTTCACTCTCTTCGCGAAACCCCTCGTGCGGCGCGTCGACGGCGAGTGGTCGTGTCGCCTCCTGCTCCTCGGCAACATCTTGTTGCTCGTGGCCATGCGTCTCGTGTTGTGTGGGCTCGTCGAGTTGGCCGGGATCCCTGTCCTCCTGTGCCGCTTGGCTCTCGTGTTGCTCGCTCTGCCCGGGCAGCTCCGACTCGCCCGCGGGCTCCTCATGATGCCCTGCGGACCCGACCTCTTTGTCCGCATGCTCCTGGCGCTCACTTTCCGCCGGTGCCTCGTGTTCCACGTGATCCATTGCCGCGTCGTGGCCTTCGGCCGCGTCCTGCCCTGCCGCCTCGCGATCGTCCCTCTCGCTGCTCCCAACATCCGCACCGTCCACATCGCCGTCCGCGCTGCCCTCCGCCTCGGCTTCGGCCGCGCCATCGTCGCCGTGCATTTCCGCATCGTGGACGTCCCCTTCGTTCACGCCCTCGTGCTCAGCGTCCATGCCGTCGTGCTCGTCGCTCTCGTCGCTCGGGTCCTTGGGTACGACCCCCTCTAGCAGCGCGTCCGCGTCGATGAGAAGATCGCTCTCGGCGACGCCCTCCGGCAGGCCTACCACCTCCACGAGCGCCGCCGCGAGCATCTGAAACAGCTCCAGCTTGGCGCGAAAGTCGTGCGTGACCACCCGCCCGGATGTGGAGACCATGACGAAGAAGCGGGTGCCCTCGGGATCGCCCAGCATTGGCGGCTGCAGCCCGAGCGAGTCGCACCGCTGGCCCGTGTACGCCTCGTAGATGCCTGTGAGGTGCGTGCAAGGGCACTTAATTACAGGGAGATGCACTTGATTACAAGAAGATGCACTGGCGCGCGCGGACGGGAGAACCTGACGAGTACACAGAACGGTCATTGGGAACAATGCATACCTTTGCCAACGAAGCAGACCAACTTGGGCCGATACGTCTCGATTTTTCGTCGCAATTCGATCGCGCCATCCTCAATTTCCAGCCTGGGCGTTCGTCGTGTGAGACAGCAGCCGACACGCGGCGACTCTGAAACAAAGAAGTAGCGAAACACGCAATACACGCGCGCATGGGAACACACCTGTTCAGGTCGTTCTCGCCTTTCGACGGCCGCGCGCAAATGTTCGTGAAGCCGATCGAATCCGCGAGAAGTGTGGCGTCGTCAAGGTGCGAGACGGTGCGATTGATGCCCAGAATTCCAGATTTGCTCAAGCACCGCCCTGTGCGACCCACCAACGTCAGATACTCTGTGTGTGTGTGTGTGTGTGTGTGTGTGTGTGTGTGTTTGTGTGCGTGTGTGTGCGCGTGTGTGCGGTGTGTGTGTACGTGTGTGAGTCTGTGCGTGTGTGTGTGCGTGTGTGCGTGCGTGCGTGCGCGTGCGTGTGTGCCCGCGATTATGCGGCGCCTACTCACAGAAATGGTTGTTGACGCCCGCGTAGTGGTGACCCGCCGTCGCCGAGGCTTTGCCAGGATTGATGCCCACCTGGGACGCACACAGAGACGAATCGCTTTAGAAACGAGCCCGCCCACCGCGACACTCCCACACACACTTTGAGCTCTCCCCATCCCCTCGACACCCCGTCCCATTCACACCCCACCCTCAACCAATGCCCCACATGCACCACCACTTATTGCGCCGCAGAAACTCACGAATAGCAGGTTGAGATCGGGGGCAATGAGATCCGGCAGCCGACGCGCCATGAACTCCTCGTCCGTCTCCGCGGGCTTCGGCTTGCGTGGGGTCCGTTCCCTCGGTGGTCGCGGTTCGGCCGGCTTTCGACGCGGCTTTGCAACGCGCGCGCGGGCGCTCGAGGGTTCCGGAACAACGCCGCTCTTCGCCATCGGGTGCGCTGCGCTTGTTGCTGCAGACGAGGCGCCGGCGGACTTCTTCCGCGCGCGCGGCTTCTTTGGGGCGGGCTCTGTCTTCGCGCCGGGCATGTTGCCTGCCATAACAGGCATTCCCATCCCCTGCATGCCCATTCCGGCCATCCCCATGGCCATCATGCCTGGTATCCCCGACATCGCAAGGCCGCCCATTCCCGCAAGGCCCGCGGCGCCCATCCCCGCACCCATCGCGAGCACATTCGCGGCATTGGCAGCGCCAGCACCGGCAGCCGCAGCCGCTTTCTTTGCCCTCGGTTTCGCGGGGGGCTTCGTGGGCGCGAGTTGAGGGAAGGACTGTTGGTGCTGCTGTTGTTGCGGTTGCATACGGGACGGAAAGCCCACAGACTGCGTTGGTGCCATGTATCCCACTGCGCGCACCACGGGCGAGTCACGTGAGGGCGAAACAAAGCGCGCGACTGTGCAACACAAGCGTGCGATGGCGGAGCAAAGCGTACGACTGTGCAACACGAGCGTGCGAGGACGGAACATAGCGTGCGATGGGAAAACGTAGCGTGTGAGGAGAACAACGCGTGTGGGGACGGAGCATAGCCACGACCAGGGATGCACGCAACGCCGCAAGCACTCTGCCGTGGCGAACGCAGTGCCCGCACACCCACTTCTGTTCTGCTGCATCCCCCAGCCCGGCGGCATGTGAATGTCCGACATGGTCGCGAGCGTCACTCCGGCGTCCTCCTGTTGCAGCGTATCGTACGAAAAAAAGTCCGCAAGCGTCGCCATCGCGCGACTCGCCTCGGCGCTCTGCGCAGCAATAGCGCCGTGAGTGGCATGGGGCGTGCAAGATAGGAGCGAAAATCGGGAGGCGATGATATCCGCACAACATTGACAAGAAGTTATAAATCGCAAATGCGTTGCGACATTGTGCAGTTCAGGGAACGCTGAATTGCATGCGGGACGTTCACACAAAATACGAGCACGAGAGTGTGCGGCAAAGCCATTCCGAGTGACGAAATCCGCGGTGCGCACACGAATGCGCCCGCATGTGTTCGTGCAGACAGTGAGTCAGAGAGTAAGAGTGTGCGTGTGACAGTATGCACGGCGTTCGTGCACATGCGGACGCGCGCAATCGGCTGACCACACCCACGGTCATGCCCGGGTTTTGCCCAAGCCCCATCGAGTCCATGCGGGGAATCTTTCGCGGCGACTCCCCCTCAGGGGGACCCGCGAAATAGTGCGAGCGCTTCATGTGCGGCTGTGCCACTGCCGGCACCGTATACGCAGATGCGTCACCCGTCCCACGCAGAGACACTGTGACACGCGTGGGTCGCAGAGGACGTGATGCAGGGCCGTAAGTTGAAGATGGCGACACATCAAGCGAGGCAGACGCGAGTATGTTTCGATCCGAAAAAATTCAAAAAGTGCGCGCCACTCTCGCATTCGAAAAACGAGACTCACCCATGTAGATATGAATTCGACCAAGACAGCAAGAAACGGCAAAAGAAAATCGAAAAAAAAGGAGTTCAACCGACGCGAGCGCGCAGTGGCGCCCCTCTCTCTGTGCTTCCGCGCCTCTCCTGCGTCGCAGAGAGGGCTGGTGTCGTGGAATGCGGCGGAGAGCGGGCGCTGTTCTAGACGCATCGCCCACCCCCAAGCCGAGCGGACCTGTCAGCGGCAACGTCACTCTCTGACGTCCGTCTGGGTGGGCGGTGTCACGTGATATCACGTGAATAGATCACGTGCAAATCACGTGCACGATGACTTCACTTGAGCCGCCGGTCCGGCGTGTGTAAGCAGTTCGGTGCGCTGCCAGTGGTTTTCTGCTCTCTTCCCTGCGCGGAGTCCCGTCTTCAGTCCACAGACACAGTTGCCCCGTCTGCTGCTCACGTCTTCCGAGAATGCTTGCGACTCGCTGCTCTGTCGCCCGCCAGCTGTGCGCGGTGCGTGACCTTTGCTCTGCCGCTGCCCACGCAACAATTACCCTCGCATGTGTGCGTGTGTGCGTGTGTGTGCCGAGTGCGTACTCTGCGTAATTGGACCGATAGTGTCGGTATTGCGCGCGTCAATGCTTTGCCAAACCTAATGTGCCTGACTTGCGTGTTTGTGGGGCAACAGGGAGCTCGCACGTATGCGACGACTTCTCGCAGCAAAAGTGTGGGTGAATGGGAATGTGACTGAAACTGTGCCATAAAAGCATATGCGGTGTGCTGTGTGGGTCTCCTGAGAGAAGCACGCCTGTGGGCGTATGCCGTTGTTCTCGCCATCGGCTAGGAATGTAGTTGCGCACGTGGAATGTAACACCGCTTTCCGTGCAGGACCCGGTGATCGTCAGCGCCGCCCGCACGCCCATTGGCTGCTTCCGCGGCGTGTTCTCGAACCTGTCCGCCACGCAGCTGGGCGCCGTCGCTGTGCAGGCTGCCATTGAGCGCGCAGGTGAGTGCCCATCCGCGCCTGGGAGCCTCGTCAAAGATGCAGAGTGGACTTTCGAGGGTTGTGTGTGTGTGAGTGCAAGTGCAATTGTGTGTGTGTGTGTGTGTGTGTGTGTGTGTGTGTGTGTGTGTGTGTGTGTGTGTGAGTGAGTGTGGGAGGGCGTATGCGCTACCCATTCACGCGCATGTGCGTGCGCAGGCATCAAGGCGACTGATGTGCAGGAGGTCGTCATGGGCAACGTCGTTTCTGCCGGTGTCGGCCAGGCCCCCGCGCGCCAGGCCGCCATTCGCGCTGGTGTGTGCGCGTGCGCTCTGACATGTGTGCGTGTTCTCGCTGGCGTCGGGATAGGGGAAGGGGAGGGTCAAGTGGGAGAAAGGGGAAAGAGAGGGGGGGGGGATCTTTTCCTGTGACAGCCGCGACGGGCAATGGGCCTAAGCCCCCCCTGCGCAGGTGTGCCGGAGACGTCGGTGTGCTGGACGGTGAACAAGGTCTGCTCGTCTGGCATGAAGGCGGTGATGCTTGCGGCGCAGACGGTGAAGCTGGGCGAACAGGTGCGTCTGTCTTCCTGTCGCATCCGTTTGCGCCAGTTGTCTGGTCCATACGCGCCTCAACCCCAGCCCACGCCTCACTAGTAGTCCACTGTGTCCGCCTCGCCTTCCTCGTGTGCTCAGCCCAACCGACGCAAACGCGCAGGAAATCGTCGTCGCGGGCGGCATGGAGAGCATGTCGAATGTGCCCTATTACCTTCCGAAGGCGCGCGGGGGTTTTGGGTACGGACACCAGACGGCCGAGGACGGCATTCTTAAGGACGGCCTCATGGATGTCTACAACGGCATCCACATGGTGCGTGCCTGCGTACGTGTGCGTGTGTGTGTGTGTGTGTGTGTGTGTGTGTGTGTGTGTGTGTGTGTGTGTGTGTGTGTGTGTGAGTGAGTGTGCGCGCGCGCGTGTGTGTGTGTGTGCGTGTGTGTGTGTTTGTGTGTGTGTGTGTGTGTTTGTGTGTGTATTTGTATGTGTGTGCGTGCGTGCGTGCGTGTGTGTGCGTGTGTGTGTGTGTGTGCGTGCGTGCGTGCGTGCGTGGTTGCGTGGTGCTGTGTGGTTGTCTGTGACAGCCTGAGAGCGTGTCGGAGCACTGAGAAGGAAGACCTTGTTTTTCTCGCGCAGGGCAACTGTGCGGAGATGACCGCAAAGCAGTTCTCCCTCTCGCGCCAGGCGCAGGACGAGTTTGCGATTGGGTCGTACACGAAGAGCGCCGCGGCGTGGAAGGTGCGTATTGGGCGTGTGGGACGCCGTGCGAATTGTCTGTGTGTGTGTGTGTGTGTGTGTGTGTGTGTGTGTGTGTGTGTGTGTGTGTGTGTGTGTGTGTGTGTGTGTGTGTGTGTGTGTGTGTGTGTGTGTGTGTGTGTGTGTGTGTGTGTCGCCCTACATGGTATGAGTGTGATACCCTGCACCACAAAACGGCCTGCCCCTGCAACGGTGTCTCCTTTTTCCGTCGTTCACTTTTTTCCTGTGCGTCGCAGAATGGCGCATTCAAGGCCGAGATTGCCCCGGTGTCCATTGAGAAGGGAAAGGACAAGGTGCGTCGCGAGCACATCGCGTGGCGCACGGTTATTTTTTCTTATTATTATATTCTGCCCGATGCCTTTGTCCTTCGCACACTCGCATGGAATGGATCCTTCTCTCTCCCGTGTCGCATGCTCACAGCCACAGCCACCCTCGCACGACAGGTGCTCGTCAGCGAGGACGAGGAATACAAGAAGGTCAACTTTGACAAAGTCCCTTCACTCAAGCCCGTGTTCGACAAGAATGGTGCGTGAACACGCAGACGCGCGTGCCTGTGTGTTGCATGTGCCCACGGGCTGTCTCAGAAGCGTGCATTGCGGAGTCTGCACGGCCACTCACGCCCACTGCGTCCACTCGCAGGCACGATTACGGCTGCGAATGCCTCGACGCTTAACGATGGCGCGGCTGCGCTTGTGATCATGTCCCTCGGCAAGGCAGAGTCGCTCGGCCTTAAGCCCCTTGCGCGCATTATTGGTGAGAGACCTGCTCTTGCTTCGTTTATCCACTTCATGCCACACCACCTATGCACGCGCTTGCACAACGTTCCCGTCGAGACCACTGACACGGGGCCTTCTCTCGCCAAGGCTACGCTGATGCCGAGCGCGCGCCTGTCGAGTTTTCCATCGCACCCGCCGACGCGGTGCCCAAGGCGCTGCAGCGCGCGCACACGACGAAGAACGAGATTGACTTTGTGGAGATCAACGAGGCGTTCTCTGCCGTCGTCCTCGCGAACATCAAGGTGCGTGGGCACGTGCCTTGCCTCGCTGTGTGCTCGTATGTTCCCCCTGTTGCGGATTTCGGTGCTGTCTCGAGGGTCCCTGCAAGCGCTGGGGTTTTCTTGGCTAGTGTCGGGTGATGTCGACGTCGTTTCGTGTGCGCTGTGTCTGATCGGTCGTGCTCGGCGCGTGCTCACGCACTCTTTTCTCGCAGATCCTTGGTCTTGATCCCGCCAAGGTAAATTGCGAATGCGCCCTTCTTGCTAATGTCGCGTGCACACATGTGCTGTGTGCACTTCGCTGTCTACTCTCTCTCAACCTCTACTTATCTCTCTGCTATGTCCATGCTTATTTCTGACTCGTCGTTGCGCAGGTCAACGTGAACGGCGGCGCCGTGAGCCTCGGCCATCCGATTGGGTGCGTGTCACGTGCCAGTCTCCAGTGTGGCAGCACTGCTCCCAGTGTGCCCTGTGTCCGGTCGTTAGTGTCCTGTGCCCTGTCGTCTAACCGCCTGTCCTCGTCCTCTTGTTCGCGCGCAGCATGTCGGGCGCGCGCCTCGTCACGCACCTTGCCCATCTCCTCCAGTCGCGCCCGTCGGGTGCAAAGGCGCTGGCCGCCATTTGCAACGGTGGCGGCGGCGCATCGGCCATTGTGATTGAGCGGTTCTGAGGGAAGCTGCGGGCGCTCGACGTAGCATCAGTACATTGTCGGTCCTTTAATTTTTTGTAAGCGCGTTTCGCCGAAGTCGTAGACAGCAAGAGCCCAGAGCCCTTGATACAGTAAATGGTTATAGTGATGCCATGCTGTCCTGTGCGCATTGCGGTCAACGCCACAACCCGTCGACATTTCGAAGTTATATATTACAGCCAGTCTGGCGGATAAGATGCCTTCTTTTCTCTGAAATCCTCCAGTTTACACAGGCAAGCTTTGTTTAACTTTGATTGTACGTTAGTGTCCCAACGCAACGCACTGACACCGAGGCTGAATGGAACCTGCCACCCAGTCGGTGCCAGCCGTTAGGTAGAAGTTCTCGTGCGACGTCGGGACGGCGTGCTCGTCGCGTATGCACACAGCCATCGGCCACTTTTGGAGCCTTAGCTTTCGTCTGGCGTCACTTCGACGCGGACCGTCATCACATCCTCGCCATCGCCGTCCTGCGCGACCGTGATGTCGAGCGTAGGGACGGCGCGCGTGGGGGCCTGTGCCTGTGCCGGCTGCGGCTGCGTTGACGTTGTCGCCTGCGATGGCAGCGTACGACAGAATTAGCACCAACGAAGCGAAAGTGCGCGCGCATTCGGCACGACATGTAGCCTCGAGATCGCCGCGCTTACCTCAACTAACGGCGCCGATTCCGCAGCCGCGGGTTCGTTCTCCGGACCCTCATCCACCACAAACCTCGGAATCGACGTTGTGTGCGGCAAGGCAGAGGCATCGCTCCGTTGAACCGACGGCTCCGAAGGACGCTTCGTGCGCTTCGCAGGCGCTTCGTCAACTGATTCACCCACCACGGGAGGTGCCGACCTTGCGAGCGACTCGCGGTTCTGCGAAATGAATAGGGTGAGGACGTGCACACTGCTTCGCGAACACAGGGAGCGAACGCAATGAGGCGACGGAGGAACACGTCGCTGCACATACGAATCCGACACAAGCAATGGGGTCATACATCAAGAGCTTGTGACCCACCAGCGGAGGAAGCGCGGCACGACCCTGCGAAGGCAGCGCATTTCGCAGGCTGTCGACGTCGTGAGCGCTCGACGGCTGATGAACGCTCTCCGACGCAGCGTGCAATGCCACCCCGTCGTCGCTCTGATCGCTGACGGACACTCGCATGGTGCCGATGGGCCCCCCAAGCGACTGCCGGGGCTCGGACGACAGCGACTGGCGCGCGTCAAACTGGGCGAGGTTTGCGCTGCTCAAACCCAGCGACGACCGCGGGCCGGCGCCGCCATTCAGGTTCGAATAGCTGCCGGCGAGACCTCCACCCAGGCCGCCCCGCTGTCCGGACAGGTTGGCGTGGCTTCCGCGGAGCCCGCCCGCGAGGTTCATCGAGCTGGCCCCGAGGCCAGTCATCGCCATGTTCATGCGGCTGCCGCGGCCGGCGCCCGCGCCCATCATCGACAGGTTCATGGCGGACCCCAGCCCGATGCGCACGTGGGCCGCGGGCTCGCTGAGGCGCTGTCCCAGCATGGGCGCACCCCCTGCGGACGTGGTGCTCGCGATGCTCTCCTTGTGCTTTAGAGGGCGCGGATCGGGCGGATCGTCGTCGTCGTCGTCCGTAAGGGGACTTACGGGACCAGGGTCGCCCGCCGGGAAGAGATTTCGCATGGACGCGCCCAAAGAAGGGCCGGTGTTCGCCGCTGCGAGGTCGAGGGCGCGCGGACGCGTGGGCGGCGTGTCGGTTGCCTCCGCTTGAGCGGCGAGAATGGCGGGCGCAATCGAGCCGCGGCGGTTGGCGAAGATGGAGTTCCGCGGCGAAACGTCCCTGGCGGACTCTCCGGACGCCGTGCTGATGCTCATTCGCCCACTCGTGGCCGTGGTCAAGAGGCTGGTGCGCCGCGAATCGTCCGACACGGGGCCGGAGCGCGTGATCCTGCGTGGGACCGATCGTCGCGAGTGAGTGGCATGAGAAGAGAAGAGTGGCTGGTGAACGGGTCGCGAAGCACACGTGTGACACGACCGATGTCCGATGTGCGCTGGGATACTTCTGGATATTCGAAGAGAAATAGCAAAACAAAAAGGGGATGCGGAATACCCACATGTTCAGCAGGTGCGACGGTAGAGAGCCACGGCGGCCACTGAAAACGAGGTCGCGATCGCCCGTCTGGCGCCTGGAGAAGCGCGTGGCAAACAAGCGGTAAGATGGAACTGTGAGCAAACATTGAATGAAACGGAGCAAACAGCCAGCGAGTGCACAAGACGAGGGCTGCGAGTTGATGGAGAGGCAGAGTGCGCAAACAATCGCCTGAAAACAGTCGCCGCACAATGCCCACCTCTCGCGCAGCGCTTTCCGTGCCCTGCAATTGAGACAAGAAGGAAGGGATTGTCAAAAAACAACGCGACACACCATCCACACAACACGCACAGCATTACACATGTGTAGCAAGTAGGCATGCGGACGACTCAGCACAACACACAGAAAACACGTGCGCCACAAACACGCACGGAAACTGGCGGGCACCGAGTTGGAAAAGCACGCCGACACGGCCATCGAGACACTGCGAGACACCCACTTCTCCTGCTCTCTCCGCTCCTCAATGTTCTTCCGGATGACCTCTTCGTCGGCCTCACTTCGCGACATGATTTCCTCAAATTCCGTGCGCGTGAGGACGCAAAGGTCGCAGTCGGTGCGCGCCCGACACGACACTGAGTGGCGCGTCTGCTCGAACAGCGCAATTTCGGCTGTTGCGCACAGAGAAAGTGTGTCAAGTCGCCGTCCACAACAACAAGGGAAGGCCCAAGCCAATTAAAATTGGTAAGCATTGAGCCGCAGAGAGAATAATACCCACAGAAGTGTGCGCCGTCGCGCAGCTTGCACAGAACATTGTCGCCGTCGAGCATCTCGACGTCGCCCTTTCGGATAAAGTACATTTCATAGCCATCTTCGCCAGCGCTGCGCAGTGACACACACACCGTCGTCAGCCCATCATGTATACACCGAGGGACCCGCTTGACTCGCACAGACGCGAACAAACGTATGGCTGGCACAAGGCGCGCACGTGACTGGCGTTTGGCGCACACGCATTACACGCGTCGACTCACTTGAACACGTTGTACCCGGCGAGGATGGTAATTGGCCGCAGCGATTGCACGAGGTTCGTGCGAAACTGTGCAGAGACACCCTGGAACAGCGGCACCTGCGCGCGACAGAGAGTGAGGACGGGTCACGTGGACGTCAGCACAAGCAAGCTCTGTTGATTCTGATGAATGCACCGCTTGATGTGTACCTTTTCGATGAGTGGGCCGTAGAGAAAGTGTGCGATTTCCTGCTGCACAATCGCGGGAAGGTCCGCAAAGAGCGTCGCCTCGTCCATGCCACTGCAAGGGAAACAACGTGAGATGAAAGGCCATAGAGAGCGACGAGAAGATGGGCTCGGTCGCAATTGTCATTACGAGAGGCAAAGGCTCTAGAGAGCGACGAGGTCATTGGGATCGCGTTGCGGACGCACAGACGACCGGACGACAGGCGCAAAGTGAGGCACCAGCGACGCATGGCGAGCGATGGCGCGACACTCACGATCGGACCATCCACATAAAGTGCTCGTGGTCGAGGACTTGCTTCTGCATCTCGACAGGGAAGGAGTACTTCTGCATGAACGTCTTGAGGCTCTCCACCTTGTGCTGCTGGTACAGACTCCCTGCCATGGGCGGGTCACGTGGGCGGGCATTCCCGCGTGAGCCATCGTGGGACATCGCACAACAATTAATGTGTGCCATGTACGGCGTTGAGAAGTGGATTGTCGGATATGGGCAAATGAAGTGCGCCGGCCTTAATAATGGGTAAAAGAGAGCCACAGATGCCTGAATGGGAAAGTGGCGGCAACCCACTCTGCTCAGCGCCGGAGAGCTGCGTGTCGAGCAGCTTGATGATCCAGCCGAGGTTGCCGAAAATGGAACCAAAGGCAACAAAGGCAATGAGCCACTCGAGCATGAGATACTGTGGAGAGGGGGGGGGGAAGGGGGATATGTTAGTAAGGCTGTATGTGAGGGTTGCGCGCGTTAACGACGTGTAGCTCACAAGTAAGCACGCGGGAGTGTCTCCAGTGGGTGAGTGTGCAACGGGTATTAAGGGAAAGGCTCGCGGAATGATCACAAGTCCCGGAGAAGTGACCACGACATGGGCACACTGTGATCGCCAAACGGGCCCACGCACCCCCTTCTCGCGGTCCGTTCGGTACCCATCGCGAAATATGAAGAAGTTGACGCGCATTGCCCAGAAAAACGAGTAAGAGTACTGCGACAGAAAGTGCCGCTCGATGAGGGGCACCTCGATTCCCTCCACGCTGCAAGCACGGGCATAAGGGCCGTTAGCCGCGGCGAAGAAAGCGAAAGGCATGCGCACACCAAACACGCGACGAGCGTCGGGGATGCTTGCACTCCAGATGGAGAGAATTACTGCCAGCCAATCGATGTCGAGAGGGCAACTACGGCGGACATTGTGTCGAGCGACGAGCTAGGGTTAGGGTTACGGACGACACCCACTGCCCAAGAAAACCGTCCGAGTCCTCGTGCGGGCGCATGGCCCAATTCTGCGGCGTCCCCTCGCTCTCCGAGATGAGAAAGAAGAAGCACGCGTTCCAGTGTGCCAGGAAGACAATGAGGCAAATGTTCTTCACGAGTCGACCCACGGCGATGCCGACCTGCGCGTACGCACACGCACACACGCACACACACACACACACACACACACCTCACGCATTAGCAGGCGGCTAGGAGCATGCACAACACCACATCGCATTTCTCCTTCCTCTTGCCCCTTGTCGGGTCAGTGGACAACCTTTTGTGACTTAAACTGCCCGACATCCCCGTGCATTTTCGCCTCTCTCCTCCCTCCGACACATACTCAGCCATGCACCACTCGACCAGCGAAAAAACAAAACCCATGCCAACCAAGTGCACGTGCGCGCATTTCTACGGCCATGCGACGACCTCCGACGACTGACCTTCGGGATGTCCATCACCCAGAACCACATCCACAGCATGCGCGTGCGCCCGAGCCGCGCCAATCGCAGCAGCCCCCACACGCGGTAGTGGCCAAGTACGAGGAACGGAAGGTCTATCGGAATGTTCGTTGCGATATCGAACAGCAGCCACGTGCGGAGGTACTGCCGTGTGATCTCTTCTTGGGTGCGGTGCGTGAGGCCGTACTCGTCCTTGAACGTGCGTCGAAGGCTGTGCGAGAGAACAGGCGTAAGTAACGCGCACACATGGCACACACTACACACACGTCCCATGTGTCTGGCAATACAAAAGCGCACTGTCCTTGTGCATGCGTCCAACTCGGCACGGAATGTCACCCACTTGATTAGGATGTCCAACAAAAGCACGAAGTCCGCGACGTAACTTGTAACGATCCACCCGGCCGAGTGCGTGTGTTCATAGAACGCCGCATTGAGTGGAGCCACAAGCAGGACGTAGGAACTGACAACGAGATAGAGCCGCCACCACCGCCTTACGACCTGCGATGCACACGCCGCACACGCCGCGTAAGATGTCGTTTGACGCACACACACACACACACACACACACACCCACACACACACCCACACACTCACGCACACACACACACACACACACACACACAGAGACAGACACACCCGTCGACAACAAACTGCACACGTTCGCTAATGACAGTAACGCGCCTTTGAGTCCGGATCATAGGGCCCCTTAATCGCGGCCTTCAACGACTCTTTTGTGGGCGGTTTGAGCGCCTGCATGACAGCGGCACGCCACCGCTTCCACCACTTCGCTTCAGGACCCGGCGCATCTGTCGATGGGGTTGACGCCGCATTGGGCGGTGGAGCGGCCGGTGCCGCAGGTGCCGCAGGCGCGGCAGGGGGCGGCGCGGTTGCCATTCCCCCCACGCCGTGCCACTGTGCACACTACAGACGCATGACGGGCTATGTCGGCATTCTGCATGTGCGAAGCAGTACACAGAAAGTGCGCTCGAGTCACTGAGTGAAGCCCAGTGCGAAGGGGATATCAAGAGGGAAGCGGAAGAAGAGAGTGAAGGAGAGTATGTGTGAGAGATAGGTGTGTGCCTGTGCTTTGTGTGTGTGAGAGAGCACTTGTCGCAAGCCGTGCCGAGACGGCTTCAAGTTGCCTCAGTATCACGTGCCGGCGGACTCAGCCGCACAATTTAATTTGAATGTTTGAGAATTTGTCAGAGTTTCGAGTGGTATATCAAATCACCTCACCCCAGAGGGGCGGCATCCCTTGGAAACGGACAGAATATTCCCTAAAATGGTGCATCGTGTTCTCTCCACCCAATGCAGGTGCTACTGCTCCATCTACTGAGTACGAGCCGGTCGAGCACCAATAACTGGCCAATACACGTCACCGCGATGGCGGCCACAAGCGGGACGCAAGCAGAGTTGCGAATGTCACCAGAGGAAAATTTGTATATTGAAACGTTTTGGCTGAGCCAACCTAGTACAGGCCGGGCTACCCCTAGTATGCCACTGCCGCCCGCCGCAATCCACACACTGGGTCGCCGGGCACATCTTTCCGTCAAGTCGCTCGGGGTGTATTTACATATGACGTTTTTTCGTTCGTGCAGCTATACATACATGAGTTGGCCTTCCGTGAAGCAAAAGTGAAGCCGCCGGGCCGGACCAAGACCAGCCGGCCGTCGACTGAGCCGAGTCACACTCATTTCACTCCATCTCAAACATGGGTTCGTCGTCGCCGTCTGCAATGACGGCCACGCGTTAGTCATGGCGTTATACACGCTGCATTGCACTGAGAGAGGCGCCTGGACGGGACTATGTTCAATTCTCACCTTCCACGTCGGCACCCTTGGCGCACACCTACAGAGCAATTGGAGTGAGAATCCAGTAACTTGCATGATATCAACAGGCGTTGCTGGCCCTACCTCCTGCGGCTCTCCCTGGTCTTCAACCAGCGTGACGCCGGGGATGGAAGGCATGCGCACGGGCACCACCTTGCTGAACGGCGAGTTGCGCATCATGAGCATCGTGTTGCGATCGTAGAGAATCTTGGTGCCTGTGGGAAGCAGGAACAGCAGCACTCCTCGTGTCAGCAATTGCGAGCACGAGTTGCCAATAAAATGGCTCAACACCGAGGATCTACTCACCGCCCGGCGTGGTGCCGTAGATGGAGCCGCCAGGCGTCTGCGACAGCAATCCCTGAATATCTACGGCGGACGACGGCGACTGTAGCGAAATGGGTGCGCTCGCCATTTCTTTCCTTCTCCGTTCCCAGATGGTTGGACGAGCTGACGGGCTCACAATAGCATCGGAAATTGATTCCGAAAAATCTCCGACAGGACTTCCGATGCCGTCCTGCGACTCGAAAGAGAAGGCTCATCAGAAAGGGAAAAAAAAAAAAAAATTCCGCGCGTGTTGTACGAGAGAAATGCGCATGCATTCTGCTTCCTTCTCACCCTTTTCAATGTTTCTTGCGCTTCAAAGACAAGCGGCCCTCGCCCAACGACAACACGACTGCCAGCGATGACGACAATGCAACGACAGTTCCTATGTGACCTGCACACGGCACCAATACCATAGACACAAGCGCACGCAACGACAAGGCAGAAACGCAGCAACGCCCGCAAGCGACGAGGACACCAGTAGTTCCTGCGATGCCTTTGCGTGGACGGAAACCTCTTGACTCGCACAATGCCCCCACACAGAACCGTCATCGTTCAAGTGCCGCACATGAGGCGCCCGTGAGTGATGACTCATTTATTATAAAATGTAAATCTATAAGGATTGTATGGTGAATAATTTATTATTGGCCTGTCAATTTCCGGACGTCCTATGTATGTTTGTTCTATTGATAAATGTACTATACTCATACAAAGGTCATAGTGTCTACATTTCCAATTTAGTGTTTTTACTCGAATAAGGAAAACATCGTATCGGGCTCCTCATGTGGAATGAACGGCGCCCTCTGATTGGCTGGATAAGGCGACTACAAATTGCGTCATTACAACACTGGGTAATGACGCCAGAACCAAAATGCGTCACTCGTTTCATGTGCGCGGCCAGTTCGTGAAAACACATCTACTGAATTAAAACGTCGCTGTGTTGCGAGAGTGAAACCATGTCCGTTATACTGGAGACGTCCCTCGGGGACATCGTCGTTGACTTGTTCACAGAACAATGTCCGCGGAGTGAGTATATGCAACAAGCCCGTTATGATGAAGTCGTCAATTGCGTGGTTGTGCTGTTTTTCCACAGTTCAAAGCACATTCTGACGTGTCACGTGGTCCCTGCTCCCTCTACAGCGACGTTCAACTTTCTCAAGCTGTGCAAGATCAAGTACTACAACTTCTGCATGTTCCACAATGTTCAGCAGAATTTCATTGCGCAAACGGGCGACCCTCTCGGCACTGGCAAGGGCGGGCAGTCCATCTACGGGTGCGTGCGCCTGTGTGCGTTGCGTGTGCGTGCGTGTGCATGTGCATGTGCGTGAGTGTGTGTGTGCGTATGCGTGCGTGCGTGCGTGCGTGTGCGTGCGTGCGTGTGCGTGCGTGCGTGTGTGTGTTGTGTGTGTGTGTCTGTGTGTGTGTGTGTGTGTGTGTGTGTGTGAGGGATTTGGCTGGGCGGCGCGCCCTTTCATATAGGGCCTTCTTACTTGAATTGCTGCGTTGCTCCACTTGTGGTAGTTGTTTACCCCTTGTCGTTCTGGGCACGTGACTTGCGTGCGAGCAGAAGAAGGTGCGCGAGGGCGTCCTCTCTCCCGCCCAGTCGCGCGACCTCGCGAACATTGTCCTCCGT
>CALSCQ010002871.1:0-13127 GCA_943704525.1 Pigoraptor vietnamica | reverse complement strand
CCCCCCCCCCCCCCCCCCCCCCCCCCCCCTTCCTTCTCACGTATCCGTCGTTTGCGGCATTAGTTTTTATGTGGATTCGCACACGTTGCTTTTCATGCACGACTCACCTGCTTTTCCTTCCAGGCTGTCCTTTTACGATTCCGTTACGGCGGATTCGCGCGTGCACATGCTGCGCATGAAGGCGTTTGAGCAGGTCCCTCTGTGCCTTGCCTATGTTCCCGGTGAGTTACAACGCCACCCATCGAAAGCATATGCCGGTGTATAAGTCACTCTTCCTTGGACCTCTACGTTTCTCACGCGCGTGCGAGCACGCAGACACGGACAACAACCTCGACCGCAACATTCTTCTCTTTGGCGACGATGGCGGCTACGTGAACATCATTACGCTGCCCGATAAGAGCTCGTTCAACTCGCTCCCGCGCGACGTCGACCCGCACGCCCTGTCGGACCACGGGATGCCGGACTTCACTTACGTCAGGGTAAGCGGCGTGGAAACGAAACAACACCAACAGCAGTGTAGTTGTGCATCGGCGTTTAAGAGTCTCCGTGTGCCCGCAGACGCTAGCAACAACACCAATAGCGTGTGTCATATGTCCTTCGTGACGGGTATCCCTCTCAGTGTGCACTCAGTTTATCCTCCATCTGTTACCGGCTTTGCCTCACCGCACGCGCCCCTTCTCCCAACAGCGCAAGGTGCACAAGGATTGGGTCCTGGGCATTAAGTACTTTCCCACGCTCAAGTCGTATGCAAGCTGCTCGTCCTCGAGCCAGCGCAGCCTCGTCATCGGTGACCTCGAGAGCCGCTCCGAGCGCGTGCTCAACGTCTACCGCGGCGTGAATGCGTTTGACCTCTCCCGTCGCCCGAACTTCCTCGTGACGGGCGGCTTTGATCACGTGGTGCGCCTGTGGAATCCGTACATTCTGTCGAAGCCCGCCGCGCTTCTCACTGGGCACAACGCGACGATCGTCGATGTCGCCGTCAACGACGACGGGCAGGTGCGTGGCGAGGCTTCTAGCCTGTAGCTATGATCGTGTGAGCGTTCGTATGCGATGGCGACTTCCGTTTGCAGTCCAGTGCCTCTCCGCCTCTCAATTCCCCACTCAATCTCAACCCAATCTCGCAAAATATGCAGGTCGTGAGCCTCTCGGCGGACAAGACGGTGAAGGTGTGGGACATTCGCGCCCTCACGTGCATCCAGACGTTTACGGATAAGATGCTCCACCGCCCCGACAACACGATCACCGTCATGCATTTTGACGCCACCAACATGCGCCTCATCACCGGGTCGACCGTGCTCGATGTGTGGCCAATGGCGAGCTCAAAGCGGACCGAGTCGATTAAGAGCCACCCGAACCCGCTCACGGCCGCGCTCTACAACGTCAACTTCCACCAGGTACTTTCCCGCACTGAGTCGTGTGTGCGCGGGAGTGTGTGTATGTGTCTGCACGCGCATCGTCCCAGCTTCAACATCCACCTGTCTCTATCGCTCTCGTTAATCGATATGCTTCACCTTCCCTGCCTTCCTTCGCGCACTCCACCCTCTTCATTTCTAACGCAACGCCCTCGCGCAGATTGTGAGCGGCTGCGTTGGATCGACCATCACCGTGTGGGACTTGCAGAGCGGGCTCAAGGCCTTCCGCTACCAGTGCGGCAGCGGCGACACGCAGGAACTCACCGCCATGCGCTTTGATGCCAGCGGTCGCCGCCTGATAACGGGTGCTCGGGACGGCACTCTGCGCGTGTGGAACTTCAACAACGGCCAGTGCCTCAAGACGCTCATCAAGGACGACAACGCGGCCGTCACGGACATTGAGTACGTCGAGACGACGACCAACAAGCTCATCTTCGCGGCGGGATGGAACAGGAAGATATGCGTGTTTGACGACAACCTCGACGCGACGGAGGTGCCGTGCTCGCGCGAGCTGCCGGACCAGCAGTGGGGCCTTCGCACGCGCGGTCACTCTGAGGACATTCTGTCGATGGCGTTTTGCCCGCCGAACCTCCTCGCGACGAGTTCTGCGGACGGAGAGATTATCGTGTGGAACTTTGAGTCTGGATTCGTCAAGCACCGCATGCGCTGTCCCGAGTACGACTCGCTGGTGAGTGCATGCTGTGTCTCGTCTGTACCTCCGACACTCTGTTTCCGTCGCTTTGCTCTTGTTCTCGGTTTCGATTGAATATTATGGCCTCCTCACACGAACTCCTCGCGCAGAGCGACGACGCCAAACCCATCGAAAAGCTGATCTTTCTCCACGCGCGCGTGCGCGGGCGCTACAACGTGCCGCCTCTCCTCTCTGCCGGCGCGGACGGCGTCTTGCGCTTCTGGAGCGTGCGCGACGGTCGCCACGCATGGTCCATGCACGCAGGGCACGGCGAGAACGACACGCTGACTGCTGTGGGCGCGGACTTGCAGTGTCGCTACTTGTGCACTGCGGACAACAGGGGCAATGTGAAGCTATGGGACATTAGCGAGCTCGTTCTCGACGTGCGCGCGACCGACCGACGGAAATGCCTGCGGCTGCAGATCACGTGGCGCGCGCACATCCAGTCGATTGGTGGGTGCCGAGGGCGAAATTTGAATTGTGGGCGCTTTTTTCGTTTCTTCGTGGGGATGGTCTTCCTTGTTGCGCGGTCTGCTGTACCAGCCCATTTGCGTGTGCTTACCTTTACTTCCCCTCTCCTCTCCCATGCGATGCAGTGAGCGTCACGTTCATCGAAGAGCGCGATCTCATCCTGACGGCGTCGGTCGATTGCACCATTCGCTTGTGGACGATGTTTGGCGAACACATGGGCATTTGCGGCCAGGTGGGCATCTTTTGTTGTTGTAGTAAGTAGTAATAGTAGTAGTAGTAGTAGTTGTAGTAGTAGTAGTAGTAGGTTTGTTTTGTTTTTGTTTATGTCTTGCGCTGTGTTGCGCGTCTGAATTGACGATGTACGGGCGTCTCTTACTGACACACGCGCGCCCTCACGCCCACGCAGCCCAACGGGTGGGACCTGGAGAACCTGACGATATGCCGGCGCATGATGCCGCAAGAGGTGCAGAAAATGCTCGAGGACGAGCGCAAGTTTGCCGAAGAGGAAGAGTTTCAGCGGCGGAAGGAGAAGGAGATTGAGAGCCTCAAGTTCAACGAACGCGAGCGGAAGCTGATCGAGTCTGTCATTCTGCGGTGGCGACAGGCGGCCGTCGCGAACATTCAGAGCACGCTCGGGAAATTCGAGCTCATGCGCAAGTTTGGCATGCGATGGAAGGGTGCGTTGTGCGCGGGTGCTCGCGTGGCGGCACTGCTGCTGTCATCGCGTGTTGTCTACGTTATGGCGGCACATGCGCACGTGGGCGGACGTTTGTAGACGACGTGAGAGTCAATTTCCGTGTGGGTGTCGCTTGACCGACGCATGCCAAGCGTAAACCGTTGCTTCTTCCACCGCAGCTGTTGTACGACGCGCCCGGCAGCAGCGTGCCGAGCACGAGCGCCTCGCCGCAGAGGCCGCACTCGCGTCGGAGGAACTGCGATTGGCCAACGAGTTGCTGCAGCCGAGCGACTCTCGCACGACAATTTCGTCCCCGTCGTACTCGAACGTCGGACTCCATTCGCCGTCGTTCCAGGGCAACGCACTCGCCTCTCCGTCGCAGGGCAGCGTGGGCGGGCAGCACATGCACGAATTGCGCGAGGACTCGCCGGGCCGCGCAGAACCCGTCGCCACACCACTCATCATTCCGCCGCGCTTTCGGAGGAAGGCACTTGCGATTGAGCGCGCGCCCAGCTTCAACTCGCTGACCGTGGCCGACAAGGCCAAGGTGCGTCGCCTTTGGGATGTTGCTGCACGGTAACAGCACGTGAACGCCTGGGCATCTCTGGTCCACTTGTTACTGCGATCCCTTCGTAGCCTTCTCTGTTGTGTTACGTGTGGTGCCAACAATCCACGCGCGCACGTGACGCTGCTATTCGTCCTCGTGGCCCATTCCGTGTGTCTGACTCGATTTCATCTTATGTGCGCGCAGTGCGTCAACGCCGAAATTCGCAACCGAAAGCTCGCCGAGGGCCTTCGCGCGCCCGCGCACGAGCGCATCTTCCACTCGCTCGTGTGCCACGAGCTAGAGGAGGTGACGATGATCGACAACCCCAACACGACGCGCGGTGCGCTGTGGGCGGACGCGCTGCAGGGGCCCGTCGTGAAGCTGCCGATGCTCGCGAGCGTCGGGAAGGGTGGCTCCACGACGCGCCTGTTTGGTGAAAGCAAGAAGCCCATTCTCGGCGAGGCCGTGGCGCGAAGGGGATTTCGATGAGGCGCTATGGTGTGTGCGTGTGTGCGTGAGATTGGGAGCACGCGTGCACGTGCAGCTGCTACACGTGTGTGTGGAAGAGGGGTGAGTGTGCCGGGATGGACCCGCGCGCCAAGCCCCGACTTATTCGACGCAAATACACAACGGAACTACACGCTGCGCTGCTTTGCACGCCCTTTGTAGTTTTGTATTGGAGTTCATTGTGTGGGTGGGCATGTGCGCTTGTCGCGATTTGCGCGGTGTGCGACATGCGGCGTGGACTTTGAGGCCTCGGCGGATATCACACAGCGTCACACACTCGACGTAAAGAGAGGCGCATCTCCACTTACGCGTGACATCGCACAATTGAGGCGAAAAATACGCCGGAAAGAACGAGCTCGATAGGTTCGCAATCGGCAACTAGGCTTACGTCCCAACCACCACTTCCATCTCGATATGCTCACGTGCCGCCGTTCCTCCGTCCGCCGCGCCGTGTTCATGTCCGGTAACAACGACGTGTTCGACCTCTCCCGCGTGCGTCGTGCGCTTCTCGGCGATTGAAGCAACTCTCGCGGCGGCAGCATCGCACTGATCGCGCACCAACGTTCCCCCAAGCAGCCCGCGCACGTGCCCGACCACCCCGCACAACTCCACAGAATGCGTCACGAGACTCCCCACGGTGCCGTCGTCCCTCTTCGTCCCCTGCACGGCCCACGCGACGCGCATCCGCGAGAGACCCACAGGTACTTCGAAGCAGAACGCGTGCGACGCGCTGTCCCATGCCGAAGGGGATGGCGAGCGCGCGGGTGATGTCGACGCAGCCGCGTACGACCGACGCCTGTCTGCGTCCGCATCCACGGGGCGGACTGTCGCCACGCACTCCTTCGCGTCCCCTCGGAGCTTCAAAGTGAGCACAGAGCCGACACACACGCCGCTCGTGGCGTGTGCGGATTCAAAGCGGTCGTCCCACAACGGCCATCGCGCGACGTCAACGAGGGCTTCGGCAACGGCATGCGGTTCAGCGTGTGCGCCGACGCTGACAGAATAGCGCCACGGCATGGCAGACTCACGACACGCGCGCCAAAAACGGTGCGGGGTGCTCCGCCCTCCCAAACTGGCACCGATTATGAAGGATTAGTCCTTCACCGTCAGTCTGGACAGTCGCCGCCAGCCCGGACGGCGGTGTGCTTACCTCACCCTCCACTCGCAACACAATCATCCGGCACACGCGCGTGATAAAGAAAAGGGCAAGTTTATCGACAGCGGCTGCAGGGGCTCCTTCGACAGCACTGTCAAGCGCGCACGACAGAGTGAAAGCGGGCGCAAAGTCAGTGAATGACCAGCGGACTCGGCTGCGCACGCCGGCCGCCCGAGACCGGCCGGCTCGGCGGCCGACGTGCCGTCGGATGGGCATCTATCGCACTTTGACACCGGCTCAAGGCAACAATCACACCAGACAAATGCGCTTACCGTGAAAGCCGCGGCGGAAGACGCGCCCCGTCGCCAACGACACGGGCGGCAGATGTGGCGCCGAAGGAACGAGAGCCGAGTCCGATTCAGAGTGCGCGTTACGCCGGCTCCAATCCGGCCATCAGAGTGCAGCAGAGGGATTCGACGCACATGGCGTGTGTGCGTGTGCACATGCGGGGCCCCACCCGGCCCTCGACAGGCCGCGATGAGACGCAGGGCCATGGCAGCAGAAGCCAGACAAACTGTTTTTTTTTTTTTTTTTTTTTTTTTTTTTTTTTTTTTTTTTTTTTTTTTTTTTTTTGTTTTTGACTGTAACACTGCTGACCGTGAGAAGACAGTTATATTCGCGAGTTAGGGAGACGTCGACGGTGAAATAAAATTCACAGTCGGCCGCTGAGTGTTGCATGCGACAACGCGCACACAAAGAGGCGCTCCAACCAGCGTCCTTCCAAAACTTTGCTTTACTTTCTCCTCAATAGTCGGTCAAGAGCCCATGCCGGCCAGAACCCAGCCGGTAGATGAGTGCCCTCGCAATGCTCAGCAGAGACACGTTGGATCGGTAGGGTCGCGCCCGCCGGCCGTAATCGTCGGGAGGGTTTTTTTCAGAGAGCACACGTGCGGCGTCCTGCGCCCAGGATCCCGCCCCAGCCTCTTCCATTTTCACGAGCGTTGATGCGAACGCCTTTAAGAGCATCTTGAATGCGGGGAGAGAGATGTCCGGCTGTATCCAGTTGGCAGCGACGAGCTCTTGTAGCGCTTCCTTGATGTAAAAGGAATAGTCCTGGGGCACTCGCCGCGTAAGCTTGCGTGTGGGCTTCGTGCGCTCACAGAGGCTCCCTTATGATCTGAAGATTACTGTGCTAGGCGCGCTCGCGACAGGCGCACACACACTTCGTTACTTGACTGTTGTATGCAACCCCGCCGCAGACGGAAACACAGACAAACCACAAAACATCCGCACACACTCCGGCTTGCACGGCAAACGAAAAATATACACTTTGGCCCACCCCTTCCGGGTACCCGTGGTGTGTGTAGATCACGCCGTTGCACGCTTCTCCAAGGTTGCCGCAGAACAAGCGCACGCTGAGCGCGTGACCGTACTGCGTGGACTCGTAAAATACGGAAAGCCCAAAGTACAGACGCTCGTCGGGCGCATTTCCGTCGGGAAGAAAAGAGAGCCGTACGTTTAACCCGTCGTACATGTCCACCTCCGCCGTCGACAACATGCGGGACACTATTGCGGCGTGGGCCACAGACACGCCGTCAGTCGCGCCGTTTTCCGCCACGACAGCGGCGGCGACGCGACGGAAAAGCTTGCTGTCACGCGCCACAGACACGGCCATGCGAGCGCGCGGTGACTCGATCAATCTGCAGAAGCAGATCCACGACATTCCCTCGGGCTTCCGGAAGTCCAAGTGCCAATTGAAGAGGTCCTCCCACTGGGGAAGCGCGCGAGAAGGGGGCTCGACAGCGTTGCCAAAGGCACTGCGTTGCAATGGGAACGGCGGTCATTAGATGGAACGCGATGCGCGGACTCAGAGAGTGAATGTGCAGTTACGGACACTCGCGACACGCGCACCAGCCATGTAATGGGCTTATGCCGTGACTCCACGACTACACTGCGCCAGCATCGTGACATTACCCACTCGTGCTGCTCACTTTCACTTGCTCTCGAGGCTGCAAGCTGAACCCGCAAGCGTTCGCAGAGCTTCTTTCCGCGGCGGCTCGCTTCCCTCTCACACCACGGCTGAAATCGCTTGGCCGTGAGTGCCAAGGAGAAGAGGTCTTCGGCTCCGAGGATGTCCTTCGTGTGATGTGAGGCAGGCAACAATACGGCATAATAGGGATTATTAGCGGCACGGCAGCATGGATTAAGCGCGGCATGCCAAAAGTCCTCCACGAATGCAACATCTTTTGAAATATGGACCGGACTGAATGCACACAGACGACAGAACTCAGTGACATACGCAAAGCCCACGCGCATACGGCACATACGCACACATACGAGCGCGCACACACTGACACACGCACGCGCACACACATACACATACAGGGACACTACTATACGGCCGCCGGCGACTATATATAAGCGTGGTCTTACCTTAGACACCCTGAGTAGATGGGCCACGACCTCATTTGAAATGTCGTCGAAGCCACGCAGTGATGGCTCACCCGCCGTGCTCGCCATCGGCGCGGAAAGGCCGTCACGGCAACTTCTCAGTACTGACACGCCGTTATTTGAGAGCGTCTGCCCAGTTCGATCGCCTCAGTCGCTCGATAAGAATGGCGGCGAGGACCTTCAAGCTCGCCACGGGGGTCGACGACCACGATGGCACAACGACAGTCGCACGTTAGAGAACTCAAAACCCGCCCAGCGGCACTCGTCTCCGTGACAGTCCAAAGTGCCGGTCGGTAAACAAATTTTCCGTTTGTTTTGGTCTTCGTATGTGCGATCGGACACATTTTCCGTTGTTTTGAACTCTACCAAAAGGCCCCTCGAGACAACGTCACCCAGCGACCGCGAACGTACTTAGGCCTGCTTATGACCGATGCGAGGCGGCTGCGCACGACAGCGGGATCGCGTCAGTCAGTCGTCTTTTCTGACGGCGCTGCGCAGCCGGCGCTGGTGTACGCGTTCGCTCGCCGGTGATTCGGCGCCGACAGTTCATGACCATCGGTCGCCAAAGCGCCGCATCCTGCGGGCCGGCACTGCGCTAAGGATGTCTGCTTCCGAGTCGAATGCGGAACTATCGGAATGGTCACGTCGGGCGCTTGCAGCGGAGTGCGCGCACATGGATCCCGCCTCCTTTGCCACGGTCGACAGCCTCGTACAGACGTTGGACGTGGGTAAACGGGAGGAGGATCTTATTCGAAGGACCTTGTACGGCCTCGACGTAATTTTCGCGCAAACGGCCTGCAACTACCCGTACAGGGTTTTGCCTGAGCCGACCCAGAAGCGCGCGCCGAAGAGGTCGGGCGCGGCCGCACGAGATGCACGCAGGGCCGTAGCGCGCGCGCTTCGCAACGGGACCAAATACGATTATACCGAGGAAGAGTATCAGGCCGACGTGTACTTCTCTCGCTGGGAGTTTATGGACGATCCGGGACGCGAAGATGCGCTCCGAATTCTGCTCGAACGCCGGTGTGCGACCGAAAAGGCCAAATGGATGGAGCAGCCGGGTGGCCGGCAGTTCAAAGCAACGGCGAATCCGCAGATGTTCATGCAAATGGCGTCGCACTACGCTTGGGGCGGCGACGGCGGCGGTGCGGGGGACGACGGCGACGACGACAGTGACGGTGGTGGGGGCGGCGATCGCAGTGATGGGGGAGGAAACGCCGACGATGACGTCGCGGTCGAAAGTGCGGAGGAAGAGGCAGGAGAGGAGAGTGCGTCCAGCGACTCTGACGAAGCCCTCCCCACTGTAAGGGCCGTCCGAGATGTTATTCGCACGCTGCGCGTGCAGCAGCGGGTGCTCCGACACGGCGAAGTTGGCGACGCGACGGTGACGGCGGCGAGCGTCACGCTATCTTTCGAGGGACCCCAGGATGCGGCAGCGAACGAGCGGCGCTCTTGGCTGCAGGTGCGGGTGGTCGCGCGAGAGGACATCTACCCGGAGATGGCGGAAGGGGAGGACGTGTCCGGACGCGACGAGAGTGTGGCACGGATTTACTTTCGGGCTGGGAAAATGGGCGACGTAACTGCGCGGGACTTTGTCTACGCAGGACATGCGCCGTTTCTCCTCCAGATCGACGAAATCGACACGTCGAACCGCACCGGCACTGCAGCTGCGTCTCCGCTCGCGCAACCACTCTCCGACGAGTTCCTGCGCGCCTTGACGCTCACGTTTCCGTCGGTCGACCCGGAGCTGTCGCTGTATGCCATTTACCTGTGCATAGATTGGCTGCTGACTTGCCCGAAAATCGCTTGGGAGCCGTTCGATCCCCTCGGTCTCGGCGAGTGGCCAGACGAGCATGGGAAGGTTTCATTGTCCGCGGTGCCGCAATATGCAACACTGCACAAGGATTGCTTCTACGGCTGCGAGTTGTTGGAAGATACGGGCATCGGCGTCTACCTCGCAGCCCATGTCCTATGGCTGAGGGAGGGCGCAACGACCTTCGCGGGCGTGCCGTTCTGCACGCACCCGGGCGAGCTGACGAGGGACATCTTCACGCCCGACGACGACTCCACGAAGGCGGATGGCGACGACGCCCGCACGAAGAAAGAACTCAACCGCGAAGAAATTGCCCGTCTGGAAACCGCGTGTCTGAAGTTCCGGCTCGGTGTTGGGAAGGGGACGGCGGCGGCGGATTGCCCGGTCGATTGCGGGTACGTTCGCGGCTATCTCTCCGACATGAACCCAAGAAAGCGGCGGCGGATGTGCGAAGCGGCCGACGCCGATTACGATGCAGAGACGAAGCGTCGCCGTAAGGAGATGGGACTGCAACCGGGCGAAATGGACCCGCAGAGCGACGAATGGTGGCTCTATCCCGGCACGTTGGAACTGGTCGACCCTGCGTACGAAGCCCGTCGCATCCGGAGCATGCGGGACTGCGTCGTGTGGACGTACCGGCACGACGACGAGAGCGCCAAGGACCTCGCGATGATGTTGGCGATGATTCGCACGCGCGACGAGTACGAAGGCCACGACGGCTACGGAGACGATGACGCAAGTGTGTCGGAGACAGAAGAATCCTCGAATGCGTCGGACGAAGAAGAAGAAGAGGGAGGCGACGAGCAATGTGAAAGTGACCCCGAGGACCAAGTGCTCGAAGAGCGCTTTCAAGTCACGTTTGCTGCGGACGAATCCCCCGCGGGCCGAATTCCCGGATGGGAGGTCATGATTCCGAACACGCTGTAAGCGACCAGTGTTCCCGTTGAGATTCTGCCGACTGCGCGCGACGTCCATGGTGTGCGTGCGTGCCAATCGCTGCGTGCGCGTGGGGGTCTGTTTGCCCACATTGGACAAAAGAGAGAGAGAGAGAAAAGCCACGGTGCGTGCAATAACAATTGTAAATTCGGATCCGAATTCGCTCGAGCCCTCACACTGACGCGACAGTATTACCCGTGCCAGTCGGGAGCCCCGCAGCGTATCCTTCGCCCGTACGGAGACCCTCACACATTTTTCTTGCCCCGCGACCGATTGTCAGCGGACGGAGGCCAGAATGCACATACCAGTCGATCCGATTCGCAAAGTAGGCGCTGATTGGTTACGAGTAGCCGTCACTCCGCCACATGTCGCTATCAAGGCCCTCGCAGCCTTCCGCGTTGAGCACTTCCACCGAAGAGAGCGCCGAAATGTCCTCTACGTTGGTGCACTGCGCAATGTCCAGCTCACGAAGACCCCCGAGCATGCTCACGTCACGCACGGGTGTTCGTCGCTGCGACAGCCTCCGCACGCCCTTGAGCGCAGATGCGTCCTCCACCGGGCAAGCGTCGAGAACGAGCGTGTGGACGCCGCCGAGCGCTGACACGTCGCGCACATTTGCGCAGTTCGACAGGTCCAAAAACGTGACGCGTGCGAGCGACGACGCGTCCGAGAATGCGCCTCGAAGGCTCAAATGTCTCACTTCAGCCGGCACCGAAATGTCGGCGTCGGCGGCGTTCATGCGAACGTACGAAGAAAAACGAAGCGGCGCGAGGTCGTCGAACTCCCCTTCCAGATCGACCGTTTCGACGCCCGCAAGTGCGCCGAGATCCCTCACGAGAGGGCACCTGCGCATGCTGAAAAAGCGCAGACGACCGTTCGCCAGCGTAGAAAAATCGACGAGCGAATCTAGACATGCTATTGCGAGCACTTCAACGTTTCGCAGCGCGGTCAGGTCCGTGATGGCCGGGCTGTTGCCAAATCGCACGTCGAGGTCATCGTGAGTGAGCGGGATTGTCCCTAGCGAGTCGAGCAACCCACGAAGCGCCCGCACGTCGCGCAGTCCCTCGGCGCAGTTGAGAACGACGAGCGTGCGCCCCTTTGGAATGGTTTTGGGGAATGCGGACAACTCCGCGTCGTCCACGCACAGCCGTCTCGCCGCGACCCTCTTCAGCGCGTACGTGCGCATGCTCGACATGAGTTCGAACAAGGCGCGATTCACCCGTCGCATGGCCGCAAGGTCCGTGTTTTTTAGGTGGGACACGACGTAAGTCAACAGCACTTCCACGGGAAGGTCCAGAAGGAGATTGCGAGAAGACTGCGAATTCGAAGCCATGACACACAGTGACACAGACGCATTGACTCGAGCGACGGAGACTAAAGCGCGCCACCCTCACACGCACGCGACTTGAGAGCTGCCGTCGGAAGCGCACGCTACGTTATCGTCACCGTGCGAGAGTGCGCATCTTTGCGCGAACGTCGAGTGGGGCACGTGAGTAACAGTCGCCTGATGACACGTGCAACTTTTGAGGCTCAGTCTCCACATGTAATGGCACTTCAAACTTCCAGGCAAAATCGCCTGCCGTAGCGCTGAGATGCTTCGTTCATGCTGTGCTCTCCCGCGAGCACTGTCGACGCGGCCTCCGCTCGCACTGTGTGTGCGCCCGCCCAACCCTTCACTCACCCCACGGCGCGCACTTGGGACGACTCCCGCCATCTCCGCTCGGAGGCGCGATTTCGCGGGAAGGTCAGCCCAACCCCGCCCTTCGCAAAACGCGAGTCGATTGCTCGCAAGTGAAGATGGTCAGCCCCCGACGCAGCATGAGTCGGTGAGCGCAACAGAGGCGATTGGCGAAGATGTGGCTGTGAGTGCGGAGGGTCGCGAAGGAGGACCCAAAAATGCGTCCATCGAGGCTTCGTCGATGCGTGCGGCACACGCAGAACACACGCACATTTCTACTGCGCATAGCGAGAGGGGGGACGCAGGAGATGGGGTCGAAAACATCGAGAAAGCTGCCGGCGACGGCGACGTGGAGCCGAGTGCGCAGCCGCTCACTCTGCTGGAAAAATTTCACCGCGCACGCGGGCGTCCTCTCACGGATCGGCGTCACGTGGGCGTGGTGGGTGGACGCGGAGGACAAGGGCGCGTCGGGGGCTTCGGTGGCGCGGGCGGCGATGTGATTGTGAGCGCGACGGGAAGCAGTCTGCGTGACCTTCAAACGAGCTATCATGGGATCGTCGGGGGCATGAGCCCGAAGTTTGGCCAGAAGGGAAAGGATGCGCGCGCAGTCACTATCAAGGTGCCGCCGGGGACGGTTGTCATGGACGCTGTGACGAAGGAGGTGCTTGCGGATCTCGACGCCCCCGGCGCGGAAGCGCTTCTCGTGAAAGGCGGGCCTGGTGTGTGACTAACGCTGTGTGTGTGTGTGTGTGTGTGTGTGTGTGTGTGTGTGTGTGTGTGTGTGTGTGTGTGTGTGTGTGTGTGTGTGTGTGTGTGTGTGTGTGTGTGTGTGTGTGTGTGTGTGTGTGT
>CALSCQ010002869.1:0-16909 GCA_943704525.1 Pigoraptor vietnamica | reverse complement strand
GGGAGGGAGTGAGGGAGGGAGGGGAGGGAGGGAGGGAGGGAGGGGAGGAGTGAGGGCTTTCTGGTGGCTGATTGGCCGTCCCTTGTGCAGAGCAACTCGCGCAGTCGAGCAAGCGGCAGCGAAGAACCGCGCTGCCCTCGGACGACACGCGCGGCCAGTTCAGCTTTTGGACCGTGATGAAGAACTCGATCGGCAAGGACCTCTCCAAGATTGCCATGCCCATCCAGTTCAACGAGCCCATCTCGTTCCTCCAGCGCCTCTGCGAGGACTACGAGTACTCGGCGTGTCTGGACGCCGCCGCGGACATTGAGCGCACGCCCTCGTCGGCACTCCGCGCGGCTTACATTGCCGCGTTTGCGCTCACATCGTACTCGACGACGGACGGCCGGTGCGTCGCGCGGTGGCATTTCTTGGTGTTGCAAGTGGAATCTGGGAGTGAAGTGTAGGGGTTTGGGGGTGTGTGTGTGCGCATGAGACGGATGCTGGCAGAGGGCAGTTCGGAACTTACGGTTGTGTCGCAGCGTTGGCAAGCCCTTCAATCCGCTTCTGGGCGAGACGTACGAGTGCGTGCGGGAGGACATGGGCTGGCGGTACATTGCGGAGCAGGTGTGCGTGTGTGCGTGCGCGTGTGTGAGCGTGCGCGCGTGTGAGCGCGTGTGAGCGTGTGTGAAATGCTTTGCCACTTTGTTGCTGTGGTTCAGTTCGTGTCCTTTGACTGGTTTGCCCCTTTCATTTATGGGTGGCGCGCGAGTTCACGCGTGCGTCTGTGCTGTGCAGGTGAGCCACCACCCTCCGATCACGTCGGCGCACTGCGAGTCGCGCACGTGGGAGATGTGGCAGGAGTATCGGCTCTGCAGCAAATTTCGCGGCCAGTACCTCAGGGTGATGCCGGAGGGCTGCCAGTACGTGCGCATCAAGGCCACGGGCGAGCTCTTCTCGTGGCGCAAGCCCGTCACGACCATCCACAACATCATCCTCGGAAAGCTCTGGATCGACCACGTGCGGGAGCGCGCCCTGTGGCGTGTTGACGTTGTTTTATCGTTGCTTGTGGCTGCCGACATGGGTTTTGATGGTCGCTCGTGTGTTTGTTGTCTGTGAGTGCTTGCGAGTGCGTGTCTGTGTGTATCGTGCGTGCATTGCGCGTGTAAGTGCAGCGGCGACATCGCCCTCAATGCGTCGTGCCCACTGGCTGATTCACCCGTGCACATGCAGGAGGGTGACATTATTGTCACGAACCACACAACCGGCGACGTCGCCACCATCCACTGCCAGCCCTGGAGCAAGGTGGGCGCGCGTGTGCTTTGGGGCGCTGCTTTAGACGGATTGTCACTGAGCCTGCGTTCAAATAGGTCGGTAAATCGTACCGTGAAATCACCGGTCACGTGAACGACGCCGACGGCAACGAAGTGCTGGAGCTCACCGGCGGATGGGAGACGTTCGTCGAGGCAAAGGTGCGCAATCCAAGGGCGCTGTTGTGCTGAATTGTGTAGCCCCTGTGTGCATGCGTTGTCATGTGGGAGGGCTGAGTGCCTGACTCTCGTGCCTGCAGCCGGTGGGCGATTCGGACGTGCCGGCGCCCGTCGTCGTGTGGAAGATCAAGCCGCGCAAGCCTGAGGCCGCAAAGCAGTACGGGTTCACCGAGTTTGCCGCACAGCTCAACGAGGCGGAGGTACGTCACCCCCCTATTGTTCAATGGTCGATGGCGTGCCTGTGTGGCTGTCGCTGCCTGTGGGCGACTTGCCTTGGATGCGTACTCACCGTTTGCCCTTGTGTGTTTCCATTCGCAGCCCGGCGTGTGCCCCACGGACTCGCGGCTGCGGCCAGACCAGCGACTCATGGAGGAGGGCAAGATTGACGAGGGTGCAAGGGTGGGGGTTTTGGCCCACGCGCGCCGTGTCTGCGTTCCTGGACACGGTCTCTCACTCGGTTACTGACACGCTTGTTCGATATATGCAGGAGAAGACGCGCCTGGAGGAGAAGCAGCGTGCCGCGCGCAAGGCCCGCGAGGCGGCCGGCGAGCACTACACGCCGCGGTGGTTTGCCAAGAAGAAGGAGGGCGACGAGTTCGTGTACCTGTACAAGGGCGGCTACTGGGACGCCAAGAAGCGCGGCGTGTTTGAGAGCACGGCCGACATATTCTAGCCGAGAGTGCGCCACGCCGCGCGTGCATTAAATCCAGCCTCTGCGTTCCGTTTTTTCCCCTCTGTGAGCCCGAACAGGTGCGTTCGCCGAACATCGATGCTCCCACGCACAGAGCAGATGTCCGGACACTTGGCCATCAACACGGCGCGCAAGGGTGTTTACGCCGGTGACACGGGGCATAAGAACACCTTTCATCAAATCAAGCTCGTCCCACCGCCTCCCCTCCTCCATCTCCCTCGCCGCGCGCCCCCAGCAGCCATGTCTTTCCCGCCCATTTCGCACACGGAAACAGTCCACTGCGACGGCGAGCAGCTGTGGCAGCACATGCTTGCGAAGACGGAGCACCCGGACAAGTACGTCCCCGGCGTCTCGGACGTCACCATTCTCGAGCGGCGTCCGGACGGCCACATCATCCGCCGCATGAAGCTGCCCAACGGCCAGTATCTCCTCGAGGACATCTACACGACGCGCGACGACGCCGCCAACACGCGCACGGTGCACTTTGACCTCGTCGACCACCCGATTTTCAAGGGCTCGGTCACTAACGTCGTCGACTTCAACACGAAGCCCCCGACCCTCACGTACACGCTCTCATGGACAGCGCGCGACGAGAGCGAGGAGGGCCGCGCGAAGGCCGCCGCGCTGCGTCCGACGTCGATGGCCGCGGCAGTGCAGAAGGCGAAGGCGATTGCCGAGGCACACGAATGAGCGCGCGACAAGAGTGCGACGGACGACAATGGCACGTGTCCGAGCGCGCGTGTGCGTGCCAATTGCGCAGTGTGAATGTATGTGGACTCGAAGCAGCTGCGGATGTGCGCTGGGCAGGAATGCCCCTGGCAGACACAGCATGCGGCACACGAGCCAGTTTGCGCACCGGGAGAGTGACGTCAGTTGTATTGCGCGACCAAAGGCCATTCCGCGCCACAACAGCCCACAGCACTCGACATGCAGCGAAACGCAACAGACGACGCCACGCACGCGCACGCATGCACGCACGCACGCACGCACAGCCGCTGCTACGAAAGCACACGCGCACTACACACGACCCATATTAGACCACGACAACGCGCACGGGTAACGGCCGCGCCGACGCCTATGTGAGCGACGCCGTGCGAGAGAGGGCGCGCACCTTCGTGGCGAGCGCGTTCTTCTCGTTCTCACTCTCGGCGATGCGCGCGCGTGCGGCGACCAGCTGCGCCTCGAGCTCGAGTGCACGTGCCTCCGCGCGGCGCTGGGCGTCCGTGGCCTTCGCGGCGGCGTCCTCCATCGCGTCCTTCTCCACGCGCATGCGCTCGAGCAGCCGCTGGTAGTCCGCGATGATCGTGTCGCGTATTTGCAGCACCTCGCTCTCGAGGTTTGCGTTGCGGGCGCGCAGTTGCTGGTTGCGCCGGTCGGCAGCGGCCAACCGTGACTCGAGCTCCTGCTTCTCCGCCGCCCACTGCTGCGCCGCCGCGCGCATGGCCGCAGAGACCTCCTCGCCGCTCTCCATCGACTCGCGCATGATGTGGTACTCGTTCTCGAACGCGGCGAGGCGGTCGGCAGTGACGGCCTGCGCCTGGAGCGCTGTCCAGACAATCCCGACAAGCTCGGACACCGGGCGGAGGGGCAGCTCCGTCTTGAGGAAGGACACAATCTCCTCAAGGCCCTCGCGGCGCATGAGGCGCTGCTCGCTGTCGCGCAGGAGCGTGATGCCAATCTTGAATATCACGATGCGGCCGTGCGCGAGCAGCACGTCGAGCACGCGGAACGCAAACGCCAGCGGAAACTGCGTGAGAGAGGGGGGATGTGAGTGCAAAGGCCAACGCGAACGCACATAGTCAGATTTCCAAAACAATGAAACAACACGGACACACACCTGGGACGCAAAGAGCGTGAGGAACCACGCGGCCGCGTACAGGAACGGCTTGACGTCAAAGCGCTCGAGATGCCGGTGGAGGGCGGGGCAGTGGTCGTACACGAGGCGCGAAAATTGGTAGAGGTTGACCTGCAGCGCCTCCATGTCGGGCTTGTAGAGGTCGCGGAGGCCGAGGTGCTGCATGAGATGCACAAGCACCCAGAAGGCGTCCTCCTGCGCCACGTGACCGACGGTGTGAGCCAAAGCACGCCACACAAAAAGCCTCGCATGACGTCATCAGAGCAGGCGGCTGTGAGCACAGGGCCGCATGAGAGTCCCACGTGCACAGCGACGACGCACCTCCGACACATGCATGAGAAGAATGCCGCCCACGAACGTGAGGCCCTGGCAGTAGCCGACTTCGGGGTCGAGCACGGAATACGCCTGCACGCACATTGTCAGAGAATCAGCCACAATACAACGGACGACTGCACTGCAAGCACCCAAGCACCCAGGGACAACGCCAAGCACACCATCGCAACGCGCACCTTCATAATGTGAAAGAGGGCCATTTGTCCCGTGCCCTCGCGCTCCGAAAACAGGTGGTGGTCGGGGAACGTACGCCCAATGTCCTGGCGAATCTGCGCCTCGTGCGGCGACGTCTCGGCGAGGAGCGACGCGTAGTCAATGTCTGGCAGCGACAGCTTCCCGCTCGGGTTGCGGCACGCCACAATCAGACGCCACGCGCGCGCGCGGTACTTCCGGGGGACCCCCTCGCACATTAGGCGCGCGAGGTCGTCGCCCGTCAGCCGCCGCCGCTGCTTGTGCTTCTTGCTGCCCCCGTGGTGCGCCGCGTGCCCGTGGTGCCCGTGGTGCCCGTGTGGCGCAGTGTCGGGTGTGCTGCCATCCGCGCCGTTGGCCGCGCCCGGAAGGCTGCTCACGGACGCCGTGTCGCTTGCGCCGGACGCGCCCTTCACGTGATCTCCGATGCCCATCGACACAATCACCGCCGCGAGCTGCGCCTCGTCGTTCTCGCCCAGGCGTTTCTTCCACACCTCCTCCAGCCGCGCCTCCTCGGGGTCCACCGCGTTCGCGCCGCCCTCCTCCGCTGTGAGCGACGCCGCGCGACGCCACAGCAGCATCAGCTCCTCGCTCGACTTGCGCGGCTTCCCGCCGTCCGCCACCGAGAGGTGCGACGACGCATCCAGCGACGACGACGTCAGCGAGCGCGACAGCGGATCAAACTCGTCGAGGCCGCTGCCCGTGCCACCGGTGAGCGGGGCCGTGCCCTCCGACGCACCCGTGGCATCGTCGTGCGGCAGCGGCGACTGCGGCGTGGAGAGCACGCCTTCGTCCGCGTGCGACCGCGCCTCTTCCACCTCTCGCTCAACCTGATTAAGCAGCACACTCTTGAATATCGCCCTCCGCCAACTCCGACGCGCGCCGTCGCCCTTCGACGACGACGTGGAGCCGATGCTCGTGACAGAGTCGCGGGGCGTGGGAGCGGGCGCGGGCGACGCGCGGCCAATGTCGCGCGCGTCGGGTGCCAGCGAGTCGGCGTCTCCCTCGCGCGGCGGCGTCTGCGAGAAGAACGGGCCGTCGTCCTCGGTGCGGATGAAGCTGAGGCGCTGGTTGCGCGCGCGTTCCTGCATGGTGCGACCAATGAGCATGCAGGGCAAAGAATGTTACATGAGCACGGGGCACGAGCAAGCGCTGGAATCGCAGGAACACTCGTGTCCAGACACGCAGGCACACGCACAATACGCACGGCCCGACACGCAGGGTCCGCGGGCACCCACCACTTTGCCCATGAGGCTTTCAATGGACGTCGCCATCGACCGCTTGATGGACGAAATGCTGCTTGCAATTTTGGAGCCCTTGTCCTCCTCCTGCGATGCAGCGCACTCAGCGACGGCAATTCATACGCATACCCCACACCCACACTCAACATACACATTCGCACTCGCACACCCACACGCACACGCAACGCAAACACCCGCACACGCACGCACAGTTACAGTTGACACACGCACGCAACCGCCCACCTCATTCTCTCCGATGGCGACGAGCGGCTGCTGCGCCTGCATCTGCTGCCGGTGAGCCACAAACCGGCGCTCAAAGACGCCCTCCACCAGCGCGAGCATCGACTTGAACTCCTCCTCCGCCGACGGCACGGCGTCAAAGTGCGCGCTCGACCGCTTCGCCGCCCGGAAGAGCCCATCGCGCTCCGCAATCGACATGCGCGTCTCAATAAGCTCGGTCAGCGCCCGCCGCGCGCCCTCGGGTCCCAGCGCCTGTAGCTCCGCCCGCAGCGCCTTGAGCTCCACGGCGGGGCAGTCCGGCCGCCCCCCACAACACTCGTACTCGCTCGTGGGGGTGCCCAGAGAGGGCGGGGCGGAGGCCTGGCGGGCGCGGTCGCCGACGAGCCCAGACGGCGCGGGAGCGGACACGGCACGCGTGCGGCGGATGCTTTCCGGCGTGACGCCGCCCGACGATGCCACCTTCTTCTCGTAAGCCGTGGTGAACGCGCGCCCGGTGGCCTCTGTGATGCGGTGCGTGTGCTTGCCCGCGCGAAACACAAAGCACGCCGACTTGACTCCCTCCGCCTCGTTCGTGGCGACAATCGCAATCACCTCCTTGTTGTCCGACGACAGGCAGCTCGCAATCTTCTGGATGGGCCGCTCAAGCACCACTTCGCGCGTGGCGTCGTCAAGCACGCGGACGCCCCACGTCGACACCATGAGAATGGCGCGGGTGCCGGACCCCTCGGCCTGGCTGAGGCGCAGCATGGCCGACGCCGGCGACAGCTGCCCCTTGGCCTTGCCGACCTCCAGCCACCCGAGATAGTGCACGGGGAAGCGCTCAAACTCGTCCCCGGGATCTTCGTCCATCAGCGCCACCGACGGCGGCGGAAGCGCGCGCACGGGCACGGGCATGGGCGCCGCATCGCGCTCGGGCGCGGATCGGCTCGTCGGCTGCGGGTCCGGGGCATGCGAGGACCCCTCAATGTCGACCAATAGCCCAATCGGCGCCGACTCGGAGCGGTGCTGCGCGATGGCCGCCGCCTGCGCCGCGCCCGCGTCGTCGCGACCAAAGCTGAACCACCGGCGCCCGCCCGCCGTGGAGTCACCCGAGGCAGGAGTCATGGCCGGGTCGTCGTCCACGCTCGCTGCGCTGCCGTCGCTGTGCACGCTCACGGCACGGGGCTTGGACTGCGCCGCGTCTGAAGGCGCGCCGTCAAAGAACTTGGAAAACGGCGCGAACATGACTGCACACCCGCGCGCAGCGGGAGGTTACGGGCGGCACGTGCCCGCGCACGGCGCTCGCAGCTCAGGGGCGCGTAGCCATCGGACGGCGCGATTTCGGGTGCGAGCTCTCTCCGCGCGGCCACGTCACGTCAGCCGATCAGCGCCGCATGAGCCCACGAGAGCAAGAGAGACAGCGGGACAGATGAAAAGCGCGCCTGGAAGACACGGCTGCGTGCAGTATAAGGGCCCTTGGCTGGTGAGGGGACGTCATCGCCCCTGTTCTTTAGTGCGTGCTATGCGTGTGTGTGCGTGTGTGTGTGTGGGTGCTGTGCTGCGCTGGGGCTCACCCGCGCATGGCACATTGGCTGTGGGCGAAAATTGTGCGAAATTCACCAATAGTCCAATTCAGGGCGGGTTGGCCGCAAAACAAAGAGCACGTGATAGCACGTGATACAACCCCACGTTACCACGCGTAACGCCACGTGTAACACTTCAAGGCCGTTCAAGACTGACGGGAGGCCCTTGTGGCGGAGTGCGTTGCTCCCGTGCAAATGGACGCGCTGCGGGGCGGAGGGTGGTTTTCGGAGGTGAACGGGCAGTGGCCGGGGCAGGCGCTCTCGCTTGCCGTGGACGAGGTGCTCCACACACAGCGGTCCGAATTTCAGGACATCCATGTGTTGCGCAGGTGGGTCAACTTGTAAACAGCGACTGCAAACAGCCACACGCAACTGCAAACAGCCACACGCAACTGCAAACAGCCCATGACGCAACACATGGGGACGTGAAAAGCAGCAAGGAATGAGGGGATGTGCGGGACAGGCGCGCTGTTCCAGCGTCGTGCACGTGACAGCACGGCGTATATTAGTGAACGGCGCGCTATAGCACGTGTGTGCTTGTCGGGGAGTGCGAGTGAGAGGGCCGAGTGTGACCCTAGACTGCCGCAGTGCTGCGTACGGGACTGTGCTTGTGATCGATGGCGTCATACAATGCACCGACCGCGACGAGTTCACGTACCACGAGGCCCTTGCGCACACAACGCTCAACGCACATCCGGCGCCGAAGAATGTGCGTGTCTTTTGTGCTTCTGGCAATGTGGCGAGTGGACTTGCGCCATGCCGCAGCTCCACTGTTGAGCTGATGGTGACACTATCATGCTGCAGGTCCTCGTGGTCGGCGGTGGGGATGGCGGCATCGTGCGGGAGGTCCTCAAGCACGCGGCGGTGGAAAGTGTGACGCTGTGCGAAATTGACAAGGTGCGCCTTGCGCTGCCGCTGAATTGGCGTGCGCGTGCGCTGACTGCGCCGTTGCGCAGTGTGTCATTGATGCCGCGCGGCGGTTTTTCCCGGCTGTTTCGTGCGGACTGTCGGACCCTCGCGTGCGCGTGCACGTGGGCGACGGGTGTGCGTTTGTCGCTGCCGCCGAGGCGCAGTATGACATCATCATCACAGACTCGTCCGACCCCGTCGGTGCGTGTGCATGCGCCTGCCATGCTTGTGAATTGCGTGACTCACACATTTGGCGCGAGTGTCAACTGGCGCGGGTGCGCCATCATGGCGTGTGTGTGTCCTGAGTGTCCCTACTGCGCTGTCATAGCGTGCGTTGTGAGTGTCTGCGACTGTGTGTGTGCGCCTGGTGTTGTCTGTTGGCAAGTGTCCGCTGCCCTGTGTCTGTGCGCTAAATACGTCCTGTCCTCCCTGTCGTATATGGACTGTTACATGCCGGTGTTATTGGCCACGCGCAGGGCCGGCAAGCGACCTCTTTGGGCGCAAGTACTACGAGTCCGTGCGCCACGCACTGCGACCGGAGGGTGTCATGTGCTCTCAAGGTATGGCGCAGTTCTTTCTTCTTCTGCGTGTGTGCCATGCGCCGGTGTGGGAAAGCTGTGTGCTTGGCTTGCACACACTTACATGCGTCTGCCATTTTGCTTGTCACTAGGCGAGTCCGTTTGGCTCCATCTCGATCTCGTCGCAAGCGTCCTTTCGTGTTGCCGTGAGATCTTCCCCTCAGTGGCGTACGCGCAGGCCGCAGTGCCGACCTATCCCTGCGGCGGCATTGGGTTTGTGCTCGCGTCCACCGACCCCGACGTGCGTTTCGAGTGCCCCGTGCGCACGTGGACAGACGCCGAGTGCGACGCGCTCGGTCTTAGGTACTACAGCGCCGACGTGCATCGCGCCGCGTTTGCGTTGCCGCGATTTGCCGCAGCCGCGCTTGCGCCAAAGTAGTGTCCCTCCGCTGCTCTGTGCTTTGCAAGTGGAATGGTTGGTGGCCATGCGTCGCTGGCCGACGCACGAACAAATTCTTTGAAAAGAGAACGGGGAAGTTTCCCACCTTTAAGTGAGCACATGGAGTGGTGTTGGGGCGCTGCACTGCAACAGCTGGGCTATTCCATTGCGAGAGATGGGCTGTTTTGCGGTGAGCGACGGTCAGGATGGATGGCGGGCCGGCCGCGCATTCATTGCAACAGGTGAACACTGGGATTGGTGTGACGCAGTGGGGCTTGGCGTGAACGCAGCGACAGCTAGGGTGAGTGACACGCAGCAAAACGCGCGGGGTTGTGTGTGTGTGTGTGTGTGTGTGTGTGTGTGTGTGTGTGTGTGTGTGTGCGCGTGTGTGTGTGTGTTCTCAATAGCAGCGCCGCTTAGACAGCGGATAGCGCGACTTGAGCTCTTGCTTCATCGCGCGGAAGAGCAGCCGGTTCGCGTCGTTCTCCCGGTCCTTCGAGAGGTGGAACGCGCCGGCCTCCTTAAACCCGTTGTGCACGAGGAAGGCGCGCACGAGCACTTTGAAGTCGAAGCCGGCGACCCACGCCTCGCACACCTGAGAGATGCGGTTGAAGCCGTATTGTCGGAAGCGCTCGTCGAAGGGCGGCGCGCTGCGGGGGCCAATGTAGAATGGCTCCCAGGGGTCTGTCGGACGGCAAGGCGTGAGACGGGATTACACAAAGCCGCACACACACCGCACACACACAAGAGCCTCACTGCACTAAAAATGGAGAGAACGCCGATGCAGCGAAGGAAGTGCGAGACCCACCCTTCCACGGCCGCGTATAGAAGAGGGCTCCGGGATCTGCCGACTCCTCCAGCCACAGCGAATAGTCCGTGTGCTGCTGGCACTTCCAGCACGTCGCGTTGTAGAACGGCCTGCGACCCAGCCTGAGCTACACGGGCCTCGCAGACACGTGCTTCACGCGCGACACAGCAGCGCACACAGAACAGGAAGACACGCAACAAACAACAAAACCGCACCCACCGAACTGTGCCCTCGCGAAGCCCCGCTGCGACGGCCTCGTAGTCCTCCGGAAAGGCGCTCCAGGCGACCTTCTCAAAGGCGGGAACCACAAACAGACTGCGTACAAAGCGACTCCGGTCGATGTCATCGCCACCGGCGGCGCCGCCGCCCGCGCGGCTCGCGTGACGAAGGACCGTCAGAAAGTCGTCGCGGAGGTGCGGTGCCGGCAGGATGTCGATGTCGAGCACGAGCACAAAGGCGCTGCGGGTGCCCCCCCGCGCGACGTTGCGGAGCAGGTTGTTGGGGTAGGGGAAATCGAGCGCGTAGTTGTCGGCGTCGGCGCGGCGCACGGCCGGCGCGGCCTCTTCGTCAATCGCCCCAAGCCCCTCGAGCTCCTCCTGCTCGTCCGGCGGGGCCTCGCCCGCAAGTATCCGTGCGCCGTACACCTCGGCCCACGCCTTGCACGCGTCGTCCGAGAGGGGCGCCGTGGGAACTCCCGCCTCTGCACGCCGCTTTGACCGGAGCAACCGCACTGTCTTGCGCCTCACGGTCGCGTCGCGCGGATACACCACGTGGAAGTGCACGCGCTGTGCTATGCGCTCGTTGCATGCGCGCAGTCCGTCGATCAGCGCAAGGGTCCCCGGAGACACGGCGGGGTCGAACACAGCTGCGGGCCGGGCCATGCATTGAGGGTGTGCGTGTGAGCAATAAGCGCCTACGGATGCAGCTCACACGCGGCGCCACTCACCAACAGAGATTTCGCCGTCCCAACGCCTCGCGAGGTCCACCAGCGAGTGCAGGTGGTTTGCCGTGGCGTGCGTCGCAATGTCCACGCCCATCGGCGCCGCATAATACGACGCGTCGTCCGATCCCATCGACGCGTCGCGCGGAGCCCCTGCGGCGTCGGAGGGCGCTGCGTACGCGTGCAGAATGCGGTGCTGCCCCCCCTTGTCCAGTGGCAGCGTCCCCAGCCGCAGCAGCGACCCCGGCGCAAGGGCACGTGACCCTGACGAGGGTCCTTCGGTGTCGCCCTCGACGTCCGCGGCAACCGCGCCCTTGTCGGCACTCCGCCGTCCACCCGCACCACGCCGCGCGCCCGTCTTCGCCTTGCCCGCGTCCGCAGACACGCCGCCCTCTCCGAAGAGCACCCCAAAGCCATAGAATTGCGCGAACGCGAACCATGCGATGCCCACGACCAGCGCAAGAAGCACGACGTTCGCACGCCGCCGTCGCATCTTCCAACTGCGCCGGCAGAAGCGCAGTTGAACGAGGGAAGGGCGCCCGTGCGTCAGTTCGCTCGGTGTTGCATTCGCTGCCGAGTCACTGAAATCGTCGCGAGATTTGGTGACACAGCGCATTGACAGCTGTCAACAGCCACGAAGTCGCCAACAGCCGAGAGCCCGTCAGTGAGACAGCCGGGTCACGTGGTCCGCCGGGAGAGGAGAAGGGGACGCAGGGCGTGCATGTGCGATCGCCTGTTGTGCGTGCGTGCGTCTTTGTCGCCTCCGTCAAGCGCGCATGCCACATAGGGTGGGGATGGAGCGCTGTTCTCTCGCGTGTTCGAAGGTGTGGCACCCCATGCGCGGCAGATGGAGTGCGATGGACCCCAATTATGGCAATATTTGGAAAAGGGTTGCACAAGAATAGCCCGCCGAGTGTTGAAAATCCCCGAAAGGAACACGTCGCATTCCGCGCTGAACCCACAACAGCCAAGAACATGGGACACACAGACACACACGCACAGCATGCGCACATACACACGCACACACACACACACACGCACACACACACACGCACACACACACACACACACACACACACACACACACACACCGGCACACCGTGACATACACACACGCACACAGCAGGCGCACACACAAACACACACACACACACACACTATTGACACACACACACACAGCATGCGCGCGCGCGCACACACACACACTGGCACTCACACCGGCACACACACACATACGCACACACACACACACCCGCGCGTGAGCAGTGACACACCGCACGCTCACACACACCGACTCACTCGCCCAGCACTCAGGCACAAACACATCAGTACACACACACACACACAACACACAATACACACGCACCACCACACCTGACAAACACACCGCATGCACACGTTGACTGGCCGCGCACGCCGACTGCCCTGCAACTGACCGACACACGCACACACACAACTCCGGCGCACGTGCACTCAGTAACTGACATTGACCTTCGGCGGTACAGACAGACTGACACACACCGCGCGCACACAGGCACACTTTTCAGCATTTCGCGCAACATCACACCGGCACACTGACTCGGCTCCGACGCACGCACACACGGGCGGCACACACTGAGTGACGCGCGCCGACCCGTACAGATGCACACACGGCACAATACAATCGCCAGACACGCGATAACTTGAAACTGTCGGCACTTCTGAAACTGTCGAGTCGCATTCCAGTGTTACACACTCGGAAATGGCGGCATTCCATTGGAGCGTGGCCTTTAGTCCCTCCCTGTGATGCCGCCGCCGCTGCGCAGTGCGTGCTTCGTTTCTTACGCCCGAAGGGACCGCGGGAACGGGCGGAAATGAGAAATGGGCAGCGCCGACATGGGACCGGTGGAGCCCTGCGGGTTGCTTTGTCATCTGCGCGATGCGCCCAAACTACGGCCACCGACAGCCTCGTAGCAAGTGGGCGCGGCGGTGCCTTGGCGCGCACCAGCAGAGGGCCGGCGTGTGGCGTCCAGCGGCGTTGAGGGCAGAATTGAGGCTCCTTTTCTTCTCAGCCGCAGATTAGTCTGCGTTTGCATGGCGAGTGTGTGACTGAATAAGGCCTGATCATGAGGCAGTCTGTGCGGATGTAGCCGGCGCCGTTCACAGCGTTTGGCGCACGAAGACGGCCGATCCCTGCGACGCCGGGGGTTCGGTAGTCAGGCAGAGGACGGACAGGAACTGCGGCGGTAATTGAAGGCTGCACAGGGCGTCGGCCGGCCAATTACGGAAGTCGGCGGCGGAACCGCTCGTTCAGTTTAGAAAACGGTGCGTATTGATTTCATAAAGGCCCTGCTCAGGCTATGCCGGCGCCCTCTGTTTGCCGACTGGCACTGACGCAGCCTTGACATCCGTGGCGTCAGTGTTCAGGCTTCCGTCATGACAGCGCCGTTGAGTCACTGCACGGCAGTCAGACAGTACCAGCTGGCGCTGCCGGCGCCGGCCGGCCGGCCGACCCGGTGACCCTTGACCCGGCCGGCGCCGGCCCGGGCGACTGTGTTCGGACGTGGAGTCCGGCGGCGACTGCTTCTTGGCGCCGCTGTTGGCAACAGCCTTCGGGGCCGGGGCGTGGGCTGACTGCCGATGCCGCGTGTCGCCGCCGGTGGGCACTCACCGCTCGGCCAGGGGGGCCGAAGCCGTGGGTCCATCTGTGTCCAGACTCTCACGTAACAACACGGCTCGTTCAACGGGGCGGCGCATCAGTTTCACGACTGACATGGCCATCAATGTTCCACAGCCCGCGCCTTCCGTGTTCCACTGCCTTGCTGGCACCTCCGAAAATGTTTGCGCGCGTCTCTGTCGCCATCTCTTTGCGCGCACGTCCCTGCGCAGCCACCGCACACCGCGGCCTCGCGACCGCACCGACCGCACGCGGCGCGGCGCATGGCAGTGCGACAGTGGTCGAACGCTCCGTCGACGGGCGCGGTGTCGTGCGCCTCGTGCTCAACGACCCCGCGCGGCGCAATGCACTCTCCGTGCAGATGCTTGCCGAGCTCAAGTCGCACATACGCGCGGCGGCCGACGACCCCTCCGCGCGCGCCGTGGTGCTCTCTGCGCACGGCCCCGCGTTCTCTTCCGGACACAACCTGCGCGAGCTGTCGGCAGAGCGGGGCGCGCAGCATGCCGAGGTGTTTGCCGCGTGCTCGGACCTGATGCGCCTCGTGCAGGACGTGCCGCTGCCCGTGCTCGCAGTCGTGGGGGACCAGCTCGCGACTGCCGCCGGCTGCCAGCTGGTCGCCTCGTGCGACGTCGTTGTCGCCTCACGACGTGCGCAGTTTGCGACGCCCGGCGTGCGCATTGGGCTGTTCTGTTCGACGCCCGCCGTCGCGCTGTCCCGCGCCGTGCCGTCGAAGGTTGCGCTCGAGATGCTACTCACAGGCGAGCCCATCGGCGCAGACGAGGCGCTGCGGTGCGGCCTCGTCAGCCGCGTCGTCGAAAGCGCCGACGCCGTGGAACCCGCGGTGGAGCAGATCATCGCGCGGATATGCGCGGCCAGTCGCGGCGTCATTGCACTGGGCAAGGCGGCGTACTATCGGCAGGTGTGTGCATTGACCCTTGCAACCGTGCTTTGATGATGGGTCCTCTGCGAAGTTCTCACCGTCCGACCGCGGCCTCTGTGCGGCGTGCAGCTGGCCATGCCGCGCGACCAAGCATACAGGTATGGCTATGGGTGCATGGGGTGCAGGGCGTTGTAGTGGGCGTTCGCAGTGTGTGCGCTCGCAGTGTGCGCATTCGCAGTGCGTGCCTTCGCAGTGTGCACATGCGCATGGCGTTCGCACTCAGGAGCATGTTCGACTACGTGTCGTCCGCTGCTGTATGGTGTGCATGGCTCTGCAGCTCACGGCGGATGTGCGCAGCTTTGCAGAGTCCGTGATGGTGTCCAACCTCCAGCTCGCGGACGGCAAGGAGGGCGTCGCGGCGTTCATCGAGAAACGGCGTCCCGTGTGGTCGCACTGAGACAACAAAGCGCTTTCGGCCATGCCTGTGTATTGCTATCGGTGGTAGCCGTGCATGGGGTTCGTGGTCATGGGGAGATCGTTGCGGTTGAGCGCCTCTGCGCTGGCCTGCCGTGGAAAGTGCGAGTGAGCCGTTAGTCCCCCGCACGAGTGCGCAACACACGCGCACTTAAAAGGTAAAGGGCTGCATACGTACCGATCGGATCATGGCCGACATGACCTTGTCCTCGCGCGAAGAGCGCTTGAACCATACGACAAGGCCGACGGCGCACGCGACCAGCACAACACCGCCAGCGACGCCGCCCGCGATGGCCGCCACGTTCACTGCGGTGCGACAACATGAGCGCGCGCAAGGCATGTCGATGACTTGTTGGGCAAGTTCGTGTGCGTGTGGGCTGCGGTGCACGAACGTGCGCAGAATGCGGTCGCACTCACCGCTGGATTTGGACGATTGCCCACTGAGGGCGCCCTGGTTCGTTCCGGGCACTGGTGCGGAGGGCTGTGCGGGTGGCGCGCGGGTTGGCGCAGGCGAGCCACCGCCTGCATCACTCACATTGAAGGCGAGGCGCAGCCACACGTTGTAGTGGTCGCTGACGGCCTTTGCCTCGTCGGGCGTGAGGCCAAACGCGTCGTCGTACCGGAGGATGACGGTGCTGCCGGGGACCACGCGCCCCGAGAGCGCACCGGCCGTCACAAGGCGGTCGTACGGGCAGCTGGTTGTGCCGACGGTCGTGTCGTCATCGCTCGAGATGTGCCACAGAAAGCGAGTGTCGCTCCACAATCGGATATCAGGCCAGCTCTTCTTCGGCACGTAGCTGCACCCGGCGTTCATGTCGCCCAGCAATAGCACGTCCGCCTGCGCAAACCGCTGCACGTGCGCGTTGTACACGTCCGTAAGGTGGTCGATCTCATTCACAGAGTCCTCTGGCTTCGTGTGGATGCCGATCGTCGTGAAGCGCTGTGCGCCGGTGCTGTTCCGCACGGCGAACGTTGCGACGTACGGCGGGCGCTCAAACCAATTCTGCGCATCGTTGAAAACATACGTCTCGCTGCCGACGACGTCAAAGAGCGCCGTGCGGTAGAAGTATGCGTACTGTTCCTTGCTATTGGAGCGCCCCAGGCGGTCGCTGAGAAGCATGGAGTACTGCATCGCGGGGTCCGTCTTGGCGTTGAGATCGGCGAGGAGGTTGTGGATCGCCGTGTCGGTCGAGTCCCGCACCTCCATGATCAGGAGGGCGTCGTAGAACGGAAGAATGCGCAACAGCACGCTGACGACGTCCGCGTTCGCCATCTTCTTTGCGCCGAATATCTGAATGTTGAAGCCGCCGACCACATACTGCCGCCCTGCTGCGGACACTGCCCCCGCAAGCACAAGGGCCGCAAGGCACGCGCACAGAAGGCACTGCGACGCGCGCGCCATTTCCCAAGCCACGTGCGGTCCTTTGCTTGCTTGGCGCATATGTGGCACTCTTGCGCACCCCACGGTGCCACGCACTTGTTTGTAAGTCAGTTGCGAGAGTCGTGTTCCACGGCTTATCATGTTACCGGACAAATTAGGATGTGGCTGTCTTCACATCCGGGGCACGCCGTGTCCCCACGTGATGCGCATCGTGACACTCGCCGCGACGCTTCCGATTGGTCGCGGCAGTGCGCAAACTCACCCTCACGGCACTCACACGCTGCCGCTGCTCCACGCCGGTTGCCCCACGCTGCACCCCCCCCC